>JBBPTT010000124.1:0-50101 GCA_038094175.1 Boletellus aff. lepidospora
CTGCTTCGTCATCGCGGGTGGAATTTGAAGGCGAACCGTGGTGCAAGCGAGGGTGGACCCTGCAAGAGCTTTTGGCACCCAGGCGCATCAAGTTCTACGACAAAGGCTGGCGGCCGTTCACGGACCTTGCCAACGATAAAGACGACCCAGGGGTCTTATCCGCTCTGTCGAGGGCCACAGGGATTCCTCAGGCCGCTCTCATCGCAGACAATAGTCGCGGCATCAAGAGCCGTGGTGTCTGGGAGATCATGTCATGGGCCTCAACACGGAAAACGACGCGGATCGAAGATGCTGCCTATAGTTTGTATGGTCTATTTGACGTGAACCTTCCTATCGCGTATGGCGAAGGAGAAAAAGCATTCCCAAGACTTGTTGAGGCGATTGCGGTGCGGCGCCCCGCGTGGGATGTATTTGCGTGGGCGGGACAGGCGTCCTCGTGGCACCCAGCCCTCCCATGTTCCCCGGCGTGTTATTCAAAGTGGGATGAGGGCATGGTACGGGGAGAGACAGGGATGACAGCGTTTGCATTCACATCGTACGGGTTGCAATTGACCTCAGTTCCGTTGATTCCGATGGTATTCCTGTCCGAGGCAAAGGTCGGACGTGGGTCCTATGCGGTCACGCTGAGGCCGCAGTCAGACACGGCGTCCCTCCTGGGCAAGTACAGCGACGTCACTGTCTTCTGTGGTTCTGGCCGACTCCAGCATATTCATGACGCCATGGGCTTTCACGCTTGCATACTCAACTACCACTCTCGACGACAGAGCCACCACGGGAGGCTTCACGTCGGGAAGACGTATGTCTGTTTTCTCCTCCATATGGAAGTCAGGAATGTGGAAGGATCGACATATCTCAAGTTTGCTACAGACAATGTCTTGAGCATCGCTTGTATGGGCGCGCCGGCGGAAAAGGTGAACCTAGAACGTACCTCTGACGTAGGGCTCGGGGCGTTCCATCTGCCACTAAGGACGACGCATATACGGGCACCCGGAGGCTTTGGGCACGATGACGTTTTGCGTTCAGAACTGTGACAGGCGACCGCACCTTTTCAGTCCAATTCTTCTCAGTGGACCACATTTCCACCTCACCTGGATACCCAAGTTGCAGAATGCTTTTGACTGTTCTTTCAATGTGGAGGCCGATCAAACGATCACGGCCTATCGCCGATGACACCAAACGAAGTGTATTGCCTTGTGCGCGGTGCTCAGAGGAAGAAGGGGGATAAACTTCTGCATGTAACGCAGACGACATGTCTCTTGTTTTGAGGCTGCTGACAAGGGAGAGATGAAAGGCTTGAAAATATATTCAGCTCTGAATATTTGAATCTCGATGTTACTCCCGGGTTGAGAAACGTAAACAACAAACTAAATTTTTTGTGTGCGCTTCTCGGCCTCGTCTGTACGATAGGACCACTGATGGTGGCAGAGAGTTGGAAGGGCGTGCACGTTTGTGAGGATGAGGCGTGACAAACAAACTTGGTCCTCTTCGACTTCAAGCTGAAGTTTCCCTGCCACACGTCGTCTGCAAGCTTGGGGACGTGGCCCATTCTCCTCGATGTGCGTCGTTCAAAATTTACATGCAAGTCGTCGCGGCTCTTTGTCCGCTGTCGTCACCCACTCGTGGCAGGTCAGAACACGTCGGGCAGGGGACTGGCGATCAAAACGACCACAGCTTTCGAGCGTGCAAAGGTGCTGATGCAAACTAGCGCATATGTCCACACTTGGCGAACATGAAGAAGGCCTGTCGAGGTCACGTCCGGGTCTACGACGACACGCGGAAATTCCGCGTTTGACACTGACTTGCTTTTGGTGAGTGGCACTGCCACTACAAAAGGAATGTGATGCGCGTGGCGTCCCCTGTCCACGAACTTGCACGATGGTACAACCCACATCGGCTGGGACGAGGGTCGTATTGGGCCACGTCCGCGACAATGGCCCAACTCTGCCGCCGGGAAACATCGCACAGTATCCATCAGACGACCCCCGAGCGACAACGAAGAAGCGCAGACGGGGTGGTGCCGAGGCACAAAGGAAGCGGCGTCGAGGTGGAAAGAGAGGACTGTGCGAACTGAATTTTGACGAGCTGTATATCGTACGTGGATTTCTCTCTGTGGCATCTTCTGATCCGGCTCATGTTAGTGTGGCAACCAAGATATTCGGATTTATTTATCCCATGGACCTCCTCCACCTTGCACGGACGTGCAAGTATCTTCGAGCGGTGTTGATGCACAGGTCCTCACGACGTCTCTGGGAGACCGCTCTCTGCCAAATCGAGGGCCTGCCTCCCTGCCCAGCAGAATTGGCCGAACCAGAATACACCGATCTCGTGTTTTCCACCCGTTGTCATGTAAGCTCAGACTCGTGCAATTGTCGGAAACAATTTGACCTGTGGTGGAGGGCTGTGGTGAACAGGCAAGAGCGATCTTGTGGAGATGGCGTCGCAGGTATTGCCCAACCTGCAGGACTGAACAGTATGATTTCGTCGACATCTTCGCAGAGGGTTTGAGTTAATGGTCATTTTAGGAGGCGCCTTCTGCGTTCCTGCGATGCAATCATTCGTGACAATAGAGTCCTGCCCGTCGACCAGAGTACGTGGCCTCACTGCGATTCCAATGCGTGTATAGGTTACCCCTCAGCGACAGGATCGTGGGTTGACAAGGACCAGGTAGACTGTTTTATGCGCGAATATTACTCGTCGTCCGACAAGATAGCGTTTCTGAATGAGAAGCGAGAACAGTGTGAAGCGATACAGTTGGTCTGGTTGATATTCCTCCTTTCTCAGCCAGCCGTCTGATCTATCAACAGCATGCACGCAAGTGCGAACATTGGCAGCAAAGACAAGGGCGGGTACACAGGTTTGACCTCGAGGTATTGAGGAAGGAGCGACAAACCAGGTTAGCTGGGTCTTCCCCCTGGACGACCGCGCTATTGACTCGTTGCTCGTGCAGCATTTTCGAACACCTCGAGCAGCGTGGGTATGGGCCCGAGATCGCCCATTTCGGAGAGGAACGCATAATAAAGTCTAACCGATCGGCTTTCAAGAAGCGCAAACCGCTCATGGACAGTGGTTAGTCTTTTAGTAGATCAATCCACATACAAAACGAAGCTGAACCTGAAAGTTAGAATGGGTGTCTATGTGGCCTGCGTGGATGAAGATCATGGACGACTTCCGGTCGCAGCGACTAGAACCAACTTTGTACCGGCCGCGTCGACGTTTGTTGGTGTCCGAATATGACAAATACGTGATGTGCCCATCACCAGATACACCCACCCTTGGCTTTCTCCCGCACGTGGTTGACCTTGTTCGTTTCCCTCTTTTCAGAGATATCGTCAGGACGCCCGAGGACATTCCACTGGATGACAACTTGTTTGCACCGGCTTTCGCACAGATACCAACGCTGGTGAACGAATGGACGCAAAAGGTCAACTCCGAGATCGCCGCGCTGGTAAAGATTCCTTATTGTCTGACCTCGGGTAATGTTTTCGGAGGTCGGGATATGGCGTCGAGCAATGCCAGACATGCAAGATCGTTTCAGACATGCCTGGACAAGCTACGTCTAGCCTGCGCTGTGTTTCACGTGGGCGGCACCGGGGCACTCACTCATCCCGACGTACTCTCGGTTTCGATGGGTGATGACGTGACGCTCGCCAACTTTGATACCGGCCCAGAGGATATTTGGGCTAGACCTGGGTCGATCTGCGACCGATTCGGACTGCAATTCTTGGATGAAGCACCCTACATTGTCTACGCATGTGGATTAGATCCAAGTGTGGCTACGGTGGACGACATGAACTACCGAAATGCTCGACTGAGCTGCCTGATATGCGAAGGGCGCACCCTGATCATGAACTGGAGGCATGCGGTACGGGTTCCTTTTACTGATAAGACTGAGTACTAAGCTGCAAACATCGGACGACAGATGTGGCACGCTCGCTTCTATCACTGTATTAGCTTTGGGTTACATCCTCTTTCCCAGTTCCCCCGGTGGGGGCTTGTAAGCGACGAACACCTTGATGCGATCCAAGCTGTGGAACAGTCTGTGCAAAAGGCATTCTCTCCAGATTGGACGCGGTGCCTGCTCTGCCGGCCTCGTGTTGGGGACGCAATGATGTATGATCAAGCCTTGCGCCACCTCCTTGCATGGTGAGTGCCCTCGTTCTTGCACGTAGAAGAAGGGTGCTCACCACAGCAAACACAAACGCAGCCACAGTGTAGAAAAGGACGAGATCAAGGAAGGGATCCACTACAAGCTCGTAGGGATACGCGACGTTTGCGTGGTCGAGATGATCGAGAGAGGGGGAGGAATGGCATTCAGAACGCTTCGTGAGTAACGAAGCATTCTTCGCATTGCTGTGTCTCCAACAGGGTCGAAAGGGGCCTTGGATGCGTTGTTATGGTTGTCTGATATTCTTGTACGACTCTTGTCGTGTGCTCTCATCGTGAAACTAGGACTTGACTTGATATGGTACCTTGCTGTGAACCGCACCTGGATGTGCTACAGGTGCACAGGTACGCCACCGGAGACCGTGTGCGACGGTCGCTGGAAGAGAATGCTACTGCGTCGCATTCGGGATTTGTGGGTCCACTTTGCTGTGGATGTGGCGATAGCGCTCCCACCAGCAAACACTTGTTCCTGCACAAGGACAAGGCCTGGGAACGCCTTCTACTACTGAGCCGATAGCGCACGCGAAGTGAGACTCTGCGCTGGATCTGCACCAAACGGCGATAATCTGGCCCAACGCCCTGATGGATCCGTTTAGGAAGGGGCGCTCGTGTCCGCCCTTATAGATAGCGTCAGGCCCGACGCATTCGACATCATCCCCACATCCCTCCCTCCTTGCCCTCTTCTTCCCTCCCCCTCCCCCTTACCCAAATCCAATAACCTTAAGCTTCAGCTATGAGCAACCCGGAATTTGGCGTGTATCACCCCGAGTATTATCTGAAGGACGGTGGCCTTGTCACCTTTGTCGTTGTAAGTCTTTCGGTCCGACATGAGTCGTCACTACTGATCACAACCCACCCCTGCAAAACAAAAAAAAAAAGGCCGGGGGTGTTCACTTCAAAGTACACCGCTTCTTCTTCGAGCGTGAATCGCCAGTTTTTCGCGAGTTGTTCGCGGGCTCTGAAGGCGACAACTCCGGAGCTGGTTCGCTTCCCATATTCAGGCTCAACGTGACGCCCGATGACTTTGGGTGCCTCCTTTGGGTTTGGTACAACAGGTGGGTGGTGGTCACTCGTTCTTGCCCGGCGATCTGCGACCCGATCGTCGACGATCGTCGATGTCAACTTTTATCGTCATCACGCCTTTCAACTCGTCTTGTGATCCTGGCTGAAAAGTCGAATTCCAGAGACTATACGTACAGTCAAAAGCCCAAGCAACATTGGACCACCATCCTCCGGCTCGCCACCAACTGGAATTTCGACCAGATCAGGGAGCTCGCGATCCGCCAGCTGGACGCGCTCCAACTCGGGCCCGCGGAGCGGGTTTCTATCTACAAGGAACACGGCATCGAGGGCGAGCGGCTCGTGTCCTCTTACATCGAGCTGTGCAAGAGTCCAAGTGTCCCGAGCGCGGCGGAGGCTCGGTTCCTGAAGCTTGACACGCTGATCGAAGTCCTCCAGGCTCGTGAGGAGGCCCTGCTCAAGGCGCGTCAGATGGGCCACCAAACGCCGACGAGCGCATCTCTGGAAGACGACGATCTGAGAGAGATCGTCCTCAAGCATTTCGAGACGGGCTTGGGTCCTCGATCGAGTGGGACCGCCACGGGGTCGGGGGACCAAGCCTCGGGCTTGAATGGACAGCACAAGGACACGATCAAAATAGGGGAAGCCCAGGTGCCAGGCAGGAAGGCACAGACTACCGACAAGCAATCACCTCATCTGGTACGCGACTTTCGTCATAGTGGTGCTGCGTTAGTTGAGGCACGCCCACAGAATGGTACCCAGGCAGGTAGTGATGGGAAGGGGAAGCAAGAGGAGGGCGGGGACAAGGATACGAAAGTAACACAAGACGAGAAGGAGAAACAGGCGAGAGCGGGAGAAGCCAAGAAGGCGGCAGAGGAACAGGATAAGATGAAACAACTTGAGGAGAAAGATAAGAAAACGGCAGAGGAACAGGATAAGGTGAAACAAGAGAAGGAGAAGAAAGAGGCACAGACATCATGGGGGAGGGGTCGGGGGTCGGGACAGAGACCGCCCCAGGGTCCCACCAAGAAATCGGTACGTGCGACTTGATTCGATTTACCACCATGGCGCCTCTAACGGTTGGTTGATTAGGGCAACTGATCCTTACGCCTTTAGCCTCCTTCACTCCATACGAGGCAGCGGACTTTATTTATTCCTTGGTTACTGGCATGTTGGTCTCCTACGTTACGTGTTTGTATTTTTTGTGTGCATTGCGATTCGTTATATTGGCCAATGGGCAGCACGGCTGCCCAACGCTGAGGATTGGGCAGGGTGAGCTCTCGCTTCCGATGGGAAGCGCTGATAACAGTTTCCTTGTCCCTCGTCCTGTTACCCAGGTAGCTAGGTTCACTCCCTTTCATGATTTGACGGATGAACAAGGCAACGACACACAAGAAGTTCGCAAGAACATACCTGTCTTCAGCACCTCATCATGCCTACTCAGTTTTCTGGTCACCCCCTGCTGTCTTTCTACCCCAGACCACTTCCGACCATCGCACTCGGTCAACAGGCTGTTTCTCCCCGTCGCCTTGCCCGTGTACTCGAGCGAGATTTTTGAGTCTGGTTATTTCTTCGTCAGTGATCGGTGCGCCCGAGCGGAGCTGCTGAGCGAGGTCCTCCAAGATGGACACTTGTGCATGGTAACGAGCACGGTCTTCCTTCTCAGCAGTCCGTTGCCAGAGGAGATGGATTGAAATGGAGGTGAGAGCAGTGGAGTACAAGATGTGAGGCAAGTACGGTATGGTCATAGCCTGAGAGCAAAACAAAAAGACGACAAGCGAGCGACACGCCTACTACTAGGGCGGAATCAGTCTGAGGACGCTCTGACAAGCACCACAAGTGAATTGCACTTTCAAGCCCGCAAGGAACGTGGAATACGGTGGGGAGTACGCGATGAGGGTGTCACTTTACTCTCGGACGGGCCTCGTTCCGTTCCTTGCCACGGCCCTGTACAACCACTTCACACATCTGAACATGTTCATGATCGTCTTCCTTGAGAAGGCGTGTCGACCAAAGTACCTAGCCACCCTTCCCCTCTCGCCGCCCCTTCAAACATTTTGGGTATGACCGCCGATACCACCAATGCTGCCACTCTAATGTTACACCCCGTTCGAGGTTTCAGTCGCTCCGGACATCGCGTGTAAACTGGAAAGCTCGAGGCCCGCGTTGAAGGTTAGGATGGTGAGGAGGTTTAGCTATGCAGATGTCCGGAAGTTCGTCCGTCGGCCAACTTGATACAGGTCTAAGAGTGCTTGGAGGTTATCGCTGACAGACAGGTCAGCACCGTCGCTGGACTGCCGCCGATGAACATTTGAGTTTGCTTCGTGGAGCAATGTAAACGCAGGCAAGCAGGCAGGCCGGAGGGGGGGTTGTCATGGTGTGGCATCGTAGTCTGCGGCCCCGCCAGATCTCACTTTTCCCTTGTTTTAATAGGGTACTTTCGTGACCTAGACGACTATAATTTCGGGTTCGATAAGGGAGTCTGTCATTACCCGGGTGAGTATTGGAGACACCTGCATAGGTGCTGCTCTTCAAGGTGGTCAACCAACATATGCTGGTATGGGAGATATCGTACCATGCGTTCATGCCTCTCTTATCGTCTTTTTCGTTGTTAGCCTGATGATTTCCCCAACTTTCTCTGCCCCTTTGCCTGGATAGAGGACAAGTTAGATCGTCGAAGATCAGAGGGCGGGGGATAGTCTCATCCCCCTTGTCAGCGTTGGCGCGTACTGGGACTCTGCCATGGGCGCCATTGGACAGAAACCTGTCTTGACCTCTGACTCGACGGGCGCATCGTCGGCCACACTCGATCACCATGTAAGTTGGGAGTATCGGCTATGTTAGTAATGTTTTATTGGTCAAAGCTGTTGTCAAGACGCCTGCGAGCCGATCTATTCGGATGATACAACGGTTACGGTATACTGCTTTTACATCGTTGGCGAGCGCGCCCTCCAATCGTAATGACCTGTGCTCGATCGCGGAAGTCATTTCTGATCTGTTTGTACCTGCAGTGGGTGATTTCGTCGTGGTAGGAAACTGGCTATGTTACGATCCACCGTGCACTAAAGGTATCAAGAGAAATTCAGGTATGTACGTGTTCTCCGTGCGGGCTCTTAAAATCGATGATATAGGATCGGTTTGTGTCGAGAACACAATTCGGTCGTCGTCGTCACGGTGAAGGCATGCTGTGGTTGGGGAGTTGAGGTAGCCCGGAGCTGAGTAAGATAACGATAAGCCACTGACTAGAACGCGATGGTTTGGACTTTGGAGTCATATGCTGCTGCTATATTACGTGGCAGCTAGCTTCATTGAGCACGTGCGTGTCCTTCAGTGCCTTACCGGGCATAATGCGCTGGGGTGAGGAACAGCGGGTGAATGGTGTTCGGTAATTGTCCGGGTTCTCCTCGTAAACTACCTATCGTTATCTCACCCAATCCGTTCCTCTGCAGCGCGACAACCATGCGCAAGTACTATTGCAGAGAGCCGAGAAGGCTGAGACGAGACAGCGAACACAACTGTGCACGAGAAATAGTACTTGGAAAACAGAAAGTACGAACTGCTGGGGGGTTCAATTGATGGGGTCTCACCTAAATTAGGTTAGTCCAGCGTCCGGCGCAGCAGGTTTAGTGATCCCAGGAACAAGTTCATTTAGATTACAGATTCTACACTGCAGCGGAAATTTTTGTCGCAAAGGTTCGTTACAATCGGACCAATGTCCAATCGACGCGATCACCCTTGGTATGCCATCGATACATGTCTATTCCTCAACATTCTTCCATCTTACTCTTGGCATCCCGGCCGGTTACTTAGTATTTCTACAAGTATATGCAACGCTTATAATGCCAGATACGGGACTCACCAGTTTTGCAACACGCTCCCAGTTATCAGATCCATCCCCAGGAGACAGCTTGCACATCCGCATCTAAATGCAATCACTAATCCGTGTATCCATCTCGCAAGTCGCTGGCACGATGTGGCATACTCAGACAGACTCACCACAAGTTCCATTACAGTGGCGGAGGAATTGGTGGGCTGATGCTCGCCTTGGTCATCGGGAAGTACGGCAATCTCCCTGTCGAGATTTTTGAAGCTGGCCCTATTATCACTACCGTTGGTGCTGGCATCGGTTTCTACGGAAGAACCATGGACGTCATGAAGGAACTTGGGTTGTATGACGAGTTCATCAAGATGGCTGTTGCACCCCCACAGGATAACACTGGTTTGTTGGTCTTTGCTCTCGGTCGTATGCTGTCCTCTTCATTTGCATGGTTTGCATGTAGGTATGAGTTTCAGAAAGTCGGATCAGCAAGATGGTTATCATTGGTTCACATTACGCCTCGAACGTAGGGGACCCATATTGAATAGTCGATGATGCCTCTGACCCTTTTTGTGTATTGCAGGTGGCTTGTTGACGTTCCACAGGAAAGACTTGGTGGACTTCCTCGTTCGGCACCTTCCTGTTTCATGCAAGGTCCACACATCTAAGAGGCTCACATCCTACGACGTTCATCCCGAAACTGGGGAAATTACAATGCATTTCGTTGATGGATCTCACTCCGTCACAGATGTACTGGTAGGGGCTGATGGCATTCGGTCGGCCACGCGCAGAACGATGTACCAGAACCTCGCATCCTCCGCCCAAGATGATGATTCAAGGAGGAAGCTGTTGGAATGTATTGATCCTGTGTGGACTGGTACCCTGGTTTATAGGGGCCTGATACCAACCACAAAATTCCTGGAGTACCCCGGTGCCGAAGCGCCAAACGACATGACGATGGTTGGTTGCATTTAAATGCTTCTTATTCTATTAGAATGCTTACATCTGGATACAGTATCTTGGGCAGAATAACGTAAGGATCATGGAGGTTCATACTCCTCGTTACTTATCACTGGACATCTGCCTAGCACATCGTGGCGTTCCCTATCTCGCAGGGGCGAGTAGTGAATGTTGCTATCTTCTGTCACAATCCTGATGCATTTGGCTCACCCTTTGACGGCCGCTGGGTAACCGACGTATCTAAGGAGGAAATCCTGGACCAAGTCGATGGCTGGGAGGCCAACTGCAGGACATTGATAGAGGCAACTGTGCCCTCTTTTCTCGTTTTTCCTTCCTGACACCATTGTAGTGCAATGAAAAACCATCGAGATGGGCGTTGCATATCCTCCGGCCGTTACCCCGCTACGTAGATGGCAAGGTCGCCTTGCTTGGAGACGCTGTAAGATCTGTCTTGTGCTGCTAAATCGACAAACGACTGAAGATATGATAGGCGCACGCCATGGAGCCATATTTTGGGGCAGGTGCTGGACAAGCGGTAGAGGTATGTACCCCCAGGCTATATCAACCGATGACTGCTCATGCCAGCAGGATGCATTTGTATTGGGGCGTTTGCTGACTCACGAATTGACGCACCAAGGGAACATAACCGAGGCGTTGAAAATTTACGAAGAGGTCCGTTTGCCGTTTGCGAACAGCGTCGTCCAAAGATCTCGACAAGTCGGTGAATATTATGGTTTTCACTATGATTCCGCGGGTGGCTTTGTGCCTACCAAAAGGAACGCGCAAGAACTGGACTTTGTGCACAAGTCGATTGAAGACGCATGGCAGTGGCAGAATGAATCTGCATGGGTGTGGGGTGATGCAGAGGAACGCTGGCGCACGCAGTGCGGTACACATGCCGCACTGTAGTCATTCTCGGATGCCAAGAGTGTCGTTTTCGAGTACGCAAGCGTTTCCGGCTAATTAGCTAATTGTCCACCTGCTCCGTACCAATGCTTACCGTTTTCATGCTGCCCAGACTATGTCACTTGGAGAACCTTCCTACCACCCCTTCCCCTCTTGTCGTCCCCCAAACATTTTGGGTATGGCCGCTGATACCACCAATGCTGCCACGATAATGTTACACCCCGTTCGAGGTTTCAGTCGCTCCGGACATCGTGTGTAAACTGGAAAGAGGCTCGAGACCCACGTTGAAGGTTAGGATGGCGAAGAGGTTTAGCTATACAAATTTCCGGAAGTTCGTCCATTGGCCAACCTGATACAGGTCCAAAGGTGTTTGGAGATTATCGCCGATAGACAAGTCAGCACCGTCGCTGGACTGTCACCGATGAACATTCAAATTCACTTCATGGAACAACATGAACGCCAGAAGACAGGTCGAAGGTGGGGTTGTCACGGTGTGGCATCGTAATCTGCGGCCCCGCTAGATCTCACTTTTCCCTTGTTTTAATAGGGTACTTTCATGACATAGATGCCTATAATTTCGGATTCGAGAAGGAAATCTGCCATTACCTGGACGAGTATTGGAGACACTTGCATAGGTGCTATTCTCCAAGGCAGTCAACCAACATACGCCGGTATGGGAGATATCGTACCATGCATTCACGCCTCTCTTATCGTCCTTTTCGTCGATAGCCTGATGATTTCTCCGACTTTCTCTGCCCCTTTGTCTGGATAGAAGACAGCTTAGATGGCCGAAGATCACCGGGCGGGGGGTAGTCCTATCCCCCTTTCCAGCATTGGCACGTATTGGGACTCTGCTATGGGCGTCATTGGACAGAAACCCACGTCCCAGCTTCCGACTCAACGGGTGCACCGTCGGCCACAGTCGATCACCGTGTAAGTTGGGAGCATCGACTATGTTAGTCATGTTTTATTGGCCGAAGCCGCTGTCAAGGCGCCTGCGAGCCGATCTATTCGGATAATACAATGGTTACAGTATACTACTTTCACATCGTTGGCGAGCGCGCCCTGGCATCATACCCCAAAAACATCGTGATATTGACGACGTGCAGGTTTAAGTCATAGCGTGAAGTAAGCTCGCGCGAGGCTGAACCAGCAAGTAATTCCCGGTCGGTGAATGATGATCTTTGCTCCTTCGGCAGGTGATATGGACTACCGGATCACTCTGTTGTCTATTCGTGAGGGAGACATCCAATCGTAATGTTCTGTGCTCGATCGCTGAAATCATTTCTGATCCGTTTTTACCTGCAGTGAGTGATCTCATCGTGGTAGGGAGCTGACTAGATTATGACCGGCCACCATGCACTAAAGGTATCAAGGGAAATTCAGGTGTGTACGTGTTCTTTATGTGGGCTGCTAAAAATCGATGGTGTAGAACTGGTTTGTGTCGAGAACACGATCCGGTCGTCAGCGCCGTCATAGCTAAAGCATGCTGTGGTTGGGGAGTTGAGTTGGCCCGGGGCTGAGTAAGATAACGATAAGCCACTGACTAGAGCGCAATGATTTGGAGTCATACGCTGCTGCCAGATTACGTGGCAGATAGCTTCATTGAGCATGCGTATGTCATCCAGTGCCTTACCGGGCATAATGCGCTGGGGTGAGAAACAGCGGGTGAATTATGTTCGGTAATCGTCCGAGTCGCGTTCTCGTAAACGGCCTATCGTTATCTCACCCGTTCCTCTGCAACGCAACAACCATGCACAAGTACCATTGCAGAGAAACGAGAACGCCGAGACGAGACAGCGACTCGGCACAATGGTGCACAGTGTGGAGTGCGCACAGGAAATAGTATGTGGCAAACGGAAATGGCTTTCTTCTAGCACGGCCGTGTCAGGTGACCGATCTAGAATTTAGTTCGTGAATGAGTAAGCGAAGTGGCGCATCCTCTTTCTGCCACTCCTCACTTGTCCTCTCCAGCGTCACCAGGTCCCGATACCCTTTCCCTTTCTTCTTTCCGCCCCACCCACCACTCCCGCTTGTGGAGTGACAGTTCAAGGTCAACTTCATTTTGCCCGTCGCACGCTCAACGCCGGCCCGAGTTTCTGCTGTGTGACCAACACGGAGTACAACTGCTGGGGAGAGGGGGGGTTTCCATTGATGGGTCTCGCCTAAATTAGGTTAGTCCAGCGTCAGGCGCAAGAGATTTAGTGATCCCAGGGACAAGTTCATTTAGATTACAGATTCTACGCTGCAGCGGAAATTTTTGTCGCAAAGGTTCGTTGTAATCAGACGGATGTCCGAGTCGACGGGATCGGCCTTGGTATGTCATCGATACATGTTTATTCCTCAACACTCTTCCATCTTATTCATGGCATCACGGTCGCCGATAAAGCATTCCCACAAGTATGTGCAACGCTTATAATGCCAGATGCGGGACCCGCCAGTATTGCAACACACTCTCAGTTATCAGATCCATCCCCAGGCGACGACCTGTACATCCATATCTAAATGCAATCACTGACCCGCATATCCATCTCGTAAGTCGCTGGCACGATGTGGCATACTCAGGCAGACTCACCACAAGTTCCATTACAGTGGTGGAGGAATTGGCGGGCTGATGCTCGCCTTGGTCATCGGGAAGTACAGTAATCTCCCCGTCGAGATTTTCGAAGCTGGTCCTATCATCACTACCGTCGGTGCCGGAATTGCTTTCTACGGAAGAACCATGGACGTCATGAAGGAACTTGGGTTGTATGACGAGTTCATCAAGATGGCTGTTGCACCCCCACAGGATAACACCAGTTTGTTGATCTTTACTCTCGGTTATGTGCTGACCTCCTCATTTGCATGGTTTGCATGTAGGTACAAGTTTCAGAAAGTCGGATCAGCAAGATGGTTATCATTGGTTCACAGTACACCTCGAACGTAGGGGACCCATGTTGGACCGTCGATGATGCCTCTGACCCCTTGTGTATTGCAGGTGGCTTGTTGACGTTCCACAGGAAAGACTTGGTGGATTTCCTCGTTCGGCACCTTCCTGTTTCATGCAAGGTCCACACATCTAAGAGGCTTTCATCCTACGACGTTCATCCCGAAACGGGGGAAATTACAATGCATTTCGTTGATGGATCTCAATCCGTCACGGATGTGCTGGTAGGGGCTGACGGCATTCGGTCGGCCGCGCGCAGAACGATGTATCAGAACCTCGCATCCTCCGCCCAAGATGATGATTCAAGGAGGAAGCTGTTGGAATGTATTGATCCTGTGTGGACTGGTACCCTGGTTTATAGGGGCCTGATACCAACCACAAAATTCCTGGAGTACCCCGGTGCCGAAGCGCCAAATGGCCTGACGATGGTTGGTTGCATTTAAATGCTTCTTATTCTATTAGAATGCTTACATCTGGATACAGTATCTTGGGCAGAATAACGTAAGGATCATGCAGATTCAGACTCCTCGTTACTTACTGTTGGACATTTGCCCAGCACATCGTGGCATTCCCTATCTCGCAGGGGCGAATAGTGAATGTTGTCATTTTCCGCCACAATCCTGATGCATTTGGCTCACCCTTTGACGGCCGCTGGGTAACTGATGTATCTAAGGAGGAAATCCTGGATCAAATCGATGGCTGGGAGACTCATTGCAAGGCATTGATAGAGGTGACTGTGCCCTCTTTTCTCGGTTTTCCTTCCTGACACCATTGTAGTGCAATGAAAAACCATCGAGATGGGCGCTGCATAGCCTCCGGCCATTACCCCGCTACGTAGATGGCAAGGTCGCCTTGCTTGGAGACGCTGTAAGATCTGTCTAGTGTTGCTAAATCGACAAATGATTGAAGATATGATAGGCGCATGCCATGGAGCCACATTTCGGGGCAGGTGCTGGACAAGCGATAGAGGTATGTACCCCTGGGCTATATCAATTGACGAGTGCTCACGCCAGCAGGATGCGTTTGTATTGGGGCGTTTGCTGACCCACAAATTGACACACCGAGGGAACGTAACCGAGGCGTTGAAAATTTACGAAGAGGTCCGTTTGCCGTTTGCGAACAGCGTCGTCCAAAGATCTCGACAAGTCGGTGAATATTATGGTTTTCACTATGATTCCACGGGTGGCTCTGTGCCTGCCCACAGGAACGCGCAAGAGCTGGACTTTGTGCACAAGTCGATTGAAGACGCATGGCAGTGGCAGAATGAATCTGCATGGGTGTGGGGTGATGCAGAGGAACGCTGGCGTACGCAGTGCGGTGCGCAAGCCGCACTGTAGTCACCCTTGCACGATTTGGTGATCTCGGATGTCACGAGTGTCGTGCCGAGTACACAAGTGTTTCCAACTAATTAGCTAATCGTCCACCTGCCCTGTGCTAATGCTTACTACCGTTTTCGCGCTGCCCAGACTATGTTACTTCGAGAATCCTCCTATTATCCTAGCATTCCTCATAGTCGCTGTACCATCCGATCGAGACAGGTGTATGTTTACTATATGTCTCTAGTGATTGTGCTTTGTACCAGGCATCATTAATATCATAGAGTGGAAACTGACTGTGCGACATGAAGGGGGAAGCATAGCATGAGTTCCATAGTGTTGAGGCTGATAACAGGCACTTGCGAAGTGTGACCATGGTTATCGGCACCATCGTATCATGGCGTTTCTAATGATGAGCCAGTATCCTGGACATCTGTACGACAGCTCTTTGGAGTGCCGAGATATATACTGATTCGTCGAGCCGTCGAGCACCTGAATTGCAATGCCTGGGTGCTTCACAGACATGCGTGAAGCACGTCCTTTCAGTTACACGGCCATTTTTGTCCACTCAGAAAACCCCTGAAGGTCAGATCGACTCAGATGCTCACAGATGAACAGAGAAAGCATAGAACGATGCACAGACATACTTATCAGTGGTCACGCACGTGTTTTGCTAAAGAGTTGGTGCAAAGACCGAGCGAGCTGAGAGGGCAGCCAATCGCAGAGGTAGCTCGGAAGTGCGTTCACAATCTCGCACCTCGGTGGGCAGTACATGTAGTTTCATTGAGAAATCATCAAGACGCCGCTCTTTGCTAGCCCTGTTAAAGTGACGCTACAGTGCTGACTCCCGAGGATGCAGGTGGCAGGGAGATCGATGGGACTCTAGTCGCAAGGGTGGGGCGTGTGAAAATACCACACGCGTGTCTTAGGGGCTCGTTCCAATCCTCCACATCCACCGTGGTTGCTGCACCTTGTCTGTGCGACACTGCACCAGCTCATTGCACTCCATCGACCTCGACATGGTGCAGACACGATCAGCCGCGAGAATCAACTCAGGTGATGCCAACGACGACCTTGAAGTCCTACGCCAGCGCGACGCCGTCGAACCCACACTAGCATGCGGCACACCGATAAAGAGACAGCGCAGAGATGACACAGACTCCCCCAGGAAGGGGCATCGCAAGAAACGAGAAGAACTCTGTCAACTGAACCTCGATATATTGTTCCTTGTAAACAGACATCTTTTCTCTTCTTTGAAGGCTCGCTGACGGTCACGACGGTAATAGATCGCGGAGTACATTGATCCGATGGACCTTCTCAATCTGGCACGTACATGCAAGTCTCTTCGGGAACTTCTGATGGGCAAATCGTCGGCGTTCGTGTGGAAGGCCGCTCTGCGTCAAGTGTATGGGCTGCCTGAGTGTCCGGCTGACCTGACTGAACCGGAATATGCGAACCTCATTTTTTGTGCACGATGCTACGTACGTATAGAGGTTTCGGACAATTTGAAACGCTCTGAGACATAGCATAGAGCTGTGGAAAACCTGCGAAGGCAGTTCTCTGGCGGCTGCGTCGCAGGTACTGTGCGAGATGCAAACTTAAACGGTTTGGTTTCATGGCCATCTCTCGGTAAACTTCTCGTTCACATGTGCTATTAGGCTTTGTGATAGGTCTGAATGCGACGAGATCATCCGGAAAAGCGGCGCTCTGTCTGTCGAATATCTTGTAATGGGTAAAAGTAAGTGTTATTGTCATCTAAAATAATAGATTGTTTGAATTCTATACGTAGATACGTTGGCGCAGGTCGACAAAGATCAGATGGTGTCGTTCTTACGCGAATACCGCCTAGCTGATGATAAGAAGCAATTTCTGCATGAAAGGGAGGAACAACAAAAGGAAATACTTCGTGTTTGTTTTGTTTCCTCCCTTTAGAAACATATGTCTAATTTACCTCTACAGCACGCGATTCGTTGTGAAGGATGGGCAAAAGATAATGCCGCGAAGCGGAGGTATGATCTCGCATTGCGCCGGGAGAAGCGAAAGGAAATGTCGGTGCTTTCACTTGGCAGTGTTGCGTGATGTTAACACATACTGGTATAGTATCTTTGATAAACTTAAAGAGTACGGATATAGGCGAGAGATTGAGTACTCTGGACGGTATGAAATTCAGGCTTCCTTCAAGACTGTTTTCAGGACGTCGAAACCGCTGACAGACAAAGGTTTGTTTCCATGAACGATCAACTTGAAGTTTATTGACCATTGAGATCATAGAATGGGACCAGATGTTGCCTTGGTGGCGTAATATCATGAACAATCTCCGGTCACACCGGATGAATAGCTCTGTTTATCCATCACGTCGGAACTTGTTGAAGAACGAATACAATACTTATCTGGCGCACCCGGCCCTAGATGAACCGACGTTCGACCTTCTTCCAGACATGTACGACCTTGTACGCTTCGGTCCATTTCAGGGCATAGTAAGGGCTCCTGAAGAAGACGAAACGAGCGGCAAGCCGTTCGCATCTGCTTTCGCACAACTACCTGGCCTGGTTGATGGGTGGCAGAAGAAGCTCGATGCTGATCTCGTTGATCTTCTGAAGATCCCTCTTCATTTATCACCGAAAAACACATTTGATGGCCAGGGCAAGACACCAGGTAGTACTGAGCATGCGGTAGCGTCCCAGACGCACTCGGACAAACTACACTTGGCTTGCGCACTGTTCTACTTGGGCGTTTTGAACGCCTTGGGCTCGTTCACTCATCTCGACGTGCTCTCTGTTTGTCGGCGCGAATACTCTTGTTTAGACGACGAATGCGAAACAGGAACCACTAGGTCTATCCGAAGCAGGTTCTGCATCCAATTCTTGGAGGAAGCCCCATACATTGTCCGTACCTGTGGGTTAGATCCGAGCATAGCCACAGTGGACGATATGGACCACCGGGATGCGCGACTGAGGTGTCTATTTTGCAAGGACCCAACTGATACGGTGATGAGCTGGAGATCTGCGGTAGGTCTCCCTTAAATTGAGACACACGGCTCTTAAAGATAGATATTCCTGTGACAGATGTGGCATGCCAGTTCGCATCTCAGGATGAAGGGAACACCACTTTCTGAGATGCCGCGTTGGGAGCTTGCCGGCAATGAGTACCACAACAAAATTCAGGATGTCAAACAGAGAAGGGCAGATGACAGGACACGCTGCCTTCTGTGTCGGCGTCGTGTAGGATGCGCCGCGTACTCCAGTACTATCCTCGATCATGTCGTCCACGCGTGAGTACTTATTGTTCCTCCAGGTAAACAGAGTCTGCTACTGACCGTGATAAAATCAAAATAGTCATAACATCGGAAACGACAATATCGAGGAAGGAGTACACTATGTGTATGTGGGCATACAGGATTTCCCCCCGAAGGCAGTCGAAGCAAAGTAATCCCCAGGACGTCTCACTTTTGACTCGCTGGGCTCGGGCGATGTGGACTCTGTGACATCAAACATGGAATGACTTCGTCGGTGGGAAAGGTTCGCCCTGCTCGCGGTATACAACCAACATTGGTACTACATAGTTGGATTGTGGTCCCTGAATGATTAATGAACTCTCATCTACATTCACGAATACTTTTACTGTAAATTATTTGCCATTTTTTATGCTGCGTGCGCAGCCAATAATGTTGCTAATGGGTTTACGAACAAAATCTGAGCAACGCTGGACCATGTCACGCAGGGCCATACCACATGGGCAGATTACGCGCGCAGGGGGCAAAAAAGCACGAGAGTCGAATCTCATTTGGTGTGAGCCTGCGCAGATACGCAACAGGGGCCGAACACACCAAGTCGCCAGCCTGTTGGGAAATCTCGAGATTGCGGCAAGTGCCTACAGAGCCACCGTGACACGAGAGGGTCCGACGGACGATACCTTGTGCTTGTCATAGGATCGCCTCTGGGAGGGAGGGGAGCCTGAGAGCGGAAATGGGTGGAGGGACGTGACTGCTAGTCAGACGACATATCCATGTGCAAGGAGAGCCGGGCGTCTGAGCGTGCGAGTGCAGCGCGACGGTGGTCCTGGGCATGCAGGCGTACGGCGCGACGCGTCCATGTCTCAAGATGACAGGACCGTGGATGAATCTCCTCGGAACATCGTGCTGGTGGCTTTCCTTTTGGCCGGCAGCCAACAGACATCGACATACTAAGTGATCTGGAGACTTCATTTCGAGGGACGTATGACGGCCCAGAGTTACGAGATGATTGCAAAATGGTGACGGTCAATGCGAAGGTCTGTGGTCGGAACGTTCAAGTTAGAGTGGCTAGGTCGCGCACAACCACCATGGTGATCGGACGTTTAGGGACCACACCCCTACAGTGTTACGACGATGGAAGCCCGATGGGGGCAAGCGTGTTCCACCGACGGTACGGCGCGATGAGGTTGCGGCCGGTATATCCATGCAGGGGAGGACCGGCGGCACTGTTGGTTCGATAGCGTGATGGGCAGATGTCTCTGACCAACACAAGCGTAACATTAACAGATCTGTGCAACGGTTGTGCGTCCACATTAGCTAACAGCCGTAGATACTGCTTGCCATTTCTTCTTCTTCTTCGACTTTAGGCCAGTCAATCCATGAACAACGAATAAACAACCTGGTACTCACTTGAGACATTGCCTTCGTGGAGATGTCGGTCATTTGAGACGACTGGAATGGGTTCAAAATCTCTTGCAGTGCTTTAGCCCGCGAAGCAGGCTTTCCATCGATCTGTACGCCATTCGTAGACAAGACGAAACCGTCTTCCCGCCCGCCCGAAGGTGTCAACCGAAGAACAGCATCTTGTTTATGTCCAGCGAATCGGTAAGCATTCCGTTCCAGCGTGAACTCCAAGCGAGGGTTGATCGACGAATAGTTCTCCACCACAATCGTATCCAAGGGCGGTAGCGCTGTCCCTCGACGATAGCTCCCCGGGACGGAACCGGGGAATAACCAGAGCTTTCGAACGTGTGATCGTCGCACATTGAAGAGGCGCAGCGCGATGACGGATCCGACACCGATGTGGAGGCATGCGAGGGCAAGTCGGTGGTTGACGGGTCGAAGTTCTCGTCTTGGAGACGCACCCTCGTCGGCTGGGACTTCGTACGTCCAGTACCGCCAGGCCAGAGCGACGCCCGTACCACTGTGACGACACGTATTTGACCGAGAAACGACGCGCGAGTACGAGAGAGCACGAACGTGAAAACAGCATCCAAAAGGAGGAAGAGCCAGTTCAGTCGAACCGGCAGAGGAGGTTTAGACAGCTCGTAAAACGGCACGGCGGTGATTTTCTCCAGCATCTCAGACTCTGGGGTCTTGAACACTCGTTTTACCCTGGTGGATAGCGACATTTGACGACGATATGGCAGCCTGGGGTGGCATTCGACAAGCGGGTTCAGGAATCGCCAGCAAGTGGGGTGTGCCCATCGACACAGGTTCCTCATGAAGCTAGAGTTTGTGGGTCAGGTTGACACGAGGACGAATGTAACGATCACGTGAGCTGGTCCGTCTAGTAGTACGCGACACAAGGCTTGAGCGTGCGGTGAGCGTTGGAGCCTGCCAACGTATGCGTAGTGGGTGTAGGAGGCAAAGCGTAGCCAAGCCTCCTCGCCCGAGCTGTCGCTTATGTGATATACGCGACCCACTCATGGCGAGCTTACACGATTGCCGGACCTTGCTCCTTTGAAAACCACTCACCATCATCTGGTCAACCATGTCTGACTCACCTTTCACGGAATCCTGGCTTGGCGGACCGCAGGGGACTCGGCTCTTCGCCCGGACGTATCGCCCTTCGTCGTCCCCCGTCAAGGCCGCGGTTGTGTTCGTCCACGGTTTCGCAGAGCACATCGCGCGCTACGAGCACGTGTTTCCGACCTGGTCCTCGCGCGGGATTGTCGTCTTTGCTTACGACCAGCGCGGCTTCGGGAGAACCGCACTCGACGAGCAGAACAAGAGCAAGAACAGTGCGTACGGCAAGACCAGCTGGAAGGAGCAGCTCGAGGACATCGAGTGGGCCGTCCAGCACGTCAAGCAGCAGTTCGATGGCGCGCCAGTGTTCTTGTACGGTCATTCGATGGTGAGCCTTGCACTCCCCTCCTTGTGTCGACTCTGCGGTCGGACATGTCATTACTCTTGTTAGGGGGGCGCATTGGTCCTCGCATTTCCTACTCGCACGCAGGCGCCACCGTCGAAGGAAAGCGTGTCCAGCATCTCCGGGGTCATCTCTACCAGCCCGCTCATCTTACAGACCAAACCTGCTGCCAAAGCCGCGCGGTGGATCGGGGGAAAGGCAAGTCGGGTCGCCCCTTCCTTCTTGATTCCTGCCCCTGTGACCGCCAAAGTAAGTCGCCGTGCATGGTCAAAGGTGTCCTGTCCGGATTGAGAGACGCAGGAATTGAGTCATGACGAAACTGTCGGCGAAGCGTACACAAATGACCCACTCGTGAAAACGCACGGTTCCCTTCGTGGATTGAGCGACATGTTGGATGGTGTAGGAGTCTCCCATTGACATTAGCTCTGGAGGTTGTGACACCAGCTGTCTTCAGGGAGAGGCGCTGTTAGCCAAGGACTACGCGCAGTGGCCGACACAGCTACCCGTTCGTACTTTCCGTTCATGCTTCGGACGCTTCACTGACCCTGCAACAGATTTTACTCGTTCATGGTACAGGAGATCAGGTAACTTTGGGTGTTGTCAGCACCCGACCGTAACCAGTGACACCCAGGATTTAGGTCACTTCATTTAAGGCCACCGAGAAATTCCACGGATTACTTTCGGCAGAAGACAAGACGCTCTCGCCGTACACGGTAACGTATTTCTTCCATTCACCAGGATAAATCTCATCCGCCTCTACAAAGAACGGGTTTCATGAGCTGCACAGCGAGCCAGATGGTGTGAAAGACAGATTGATCGAGCAGTGTATCGCTTGGGTAGAAGCCCGTCTTTCTTCTGGGCCTAATTCAAAACTTTGACTAGGCCACTGCGTATTA
Organism: Boletellus aff. lepidospora; assembly: GCA_038094175.1. NCBI lineage: Eukaryota > Fungi > Basidiomycota > Agaricomycetes > Boletales > Boletaceae > Boletellus > Boletellus aff. lepidospora. The sequence continues at coordinate 22,110 of JBBPTT010000124.1, forward strand.
TTTTAAGCGGTTGTGGTCTCAAAGTAATTATGGTGTGGATGTACAAAGGGCTCGAGCAACCTAATAGCCCGCTGCTCCCGGTGCAGCGTCTCCCTCCCGCTTTAGCCTCAGTAATACCTCCTTAAACCGGCTGAGATCGATGGTACCGGTGCCCGTCCGAGCAATGGTTTTGCTTTGGGAGTTCTGAAGTTCGATAATGTTACAGATTCGCTCCCAAGTAGTCCCCTTGGTGAGCGACGACTGAAGGTTCCCGATATAATCTGCTTCCTCGTCCCTGTTTTACATCGAAACATCATCAACGATCCATTTGGCAGCCAAAGAAAAAAAAAGAACACACTTGTTTTCTCGGATCGCTCGCTCCTTTTTAGCAGCATATTCTTCGTAGAATTGGTCGATGGCAGATTCTGCGCGAGATATCGTTTCCTGGCGTTTGGCTTTGCTCGCTTCGTCTCGCTGCCTGACTTCCTCTGCTTGTCTCTCGCGCCATTCCCTGAGTCCCAGAATACGCGTTTTGAGCACGTTGCTCATGGATGTGGAATATGTTTTAGAACGGCCGTGCCGCATCACTCACCTAATCACCTCTGGTTCGTCTTCTTGGATCTGTTGGTTCAAGATGGGCGTCGAGGAGAAAGCGGAGGGCTGAGGACGGGGCGCAAACGGAGGAAGAGCACCAAACGTAGGGGGCGCGGGCGGAGGAGGGGACACGGTCTGAAGAAGAAACAAACGTCGCGCGTGTCAGCCACCCTGCAGACAGACCAATAAACCCTTGACCGCGGTCGTGAAAAGGTGTGCGATCCGACATATGCCAAGCACGGAAGAAGAAAGGACACGTACATGGCCAACATCGAGTTCGGGGAATTGATCTTCAAACTGTTCTATTTCATCGCTGCCAGTGACCTTGACTTCGTTGTAAGCCTTCTGTGGTGGGCTGCCAAAGTTGTCAAAGGAGAAAGTGGAGGGTGGAGCTGGAGCAGAGACGACAGGGAAAGAGGGTATGTCGCCTTCGCCATCGAGAGAAATGTCGGGAAAGGCGGACGCAGCGCGATCAAAGTCAAAGTCGTCCATCAGAAACGCAGCTTCAGGTCGTCGTCACCGACGGAAAACTGGAAGAGTCACGTGATAATCACACATTGAATGGGTCGTTCCCGGGGGTGGCGCGGAGCCGGCATCGGAACCCGGAAAATGGGACCGGCTGTCTAAACCCCAATGATCATCGATGTTCCTCAGCAAGACCAGGCACGGCCGTGCTCTTTCTGCCTTCGACCATGCCAGCCATCGCTGGGAAGCCATACCTTTGCGCGACTCGCATGACCCGTTGACAATCACCCAGAGGCCTTCTTCTCGCCCGGCAGACGCTCACGCCGTCGGCAAGCAGACACTTTCCCTCACATCTTGGAATATCCAGGCCTCCCAGACAAGGCTCGTCGGGCGCTCCGAGCTCATCCTCGACCACATCTTCAAGGGACCCAAGTTTCCCGACATTATCTTTCTCCAAGAAGTCGCATCTAGAGCCCGGCAATCTCTCCTCAACGACCCCAGAGTACGCTCGAGGTTCCTAACGACCGACGCCGAGGACGACACGTATTTCAAGGGTGTGCCGAGCGTTTCGGCCCTCCGTTTCTCGCTGAGGAGGAGGGCGAAGGAGGTTCCAAGATGGTGCTCGACAGCGTCTTCCGCACGGAGCTGCCTAGCAGGTACAAGAGGGATGCGCTCTGCGTGAACATCATTGCCCTGGCTGCGCCTGGCGCAGTCTTACGTCTCCTCAACGTGCACCTCGACTCCCTCGACTCGCAGCTCAGGCGTGTGCTTCAGATGCACGTACTGGCTGGCCTCCTGCGCGAGCCTGGATGCAGCGGCGGCATCATCGCAGGCGACTTCAACGCAATCCTTCCCAACGATCATGCGCTCATCGACAAACACGAGCTGGTCGATGCCTGGGTCGCACTGCACGGGAGTACGACGGGGTCTGATGGAGGAGCTACATGGGGTATCGGCGTCGAACCCAAGAACGGACTCAAGCCAGGCAGATTGGACAAGGTCGTCATGTTGGGCTTGCAGCCTGACGAGATCGAAGTCCTCCAGCCTGGTCTCGTCGGCGCCTATACGCCCTGGAGTGACCACTGTGGGCTACGCTGCACCTTCACCATCTAATACGGTAAGTAAGCTTTTCTCCTCACTTGTTCGACGCCTAGATGACCTCCTACTTTCCCCCATACATAGATAATTAGATCGAAAGCGGTTGAACCACCACGTTACTTTATTTACTTTTCTTTTCCAACGTCGAACGACAATTACCCACTTCAGTCTATAATGTATCTTTTTAGACTATATAAGTTTGTACGATAATCTGCGTAACCCGTTAAGACACATAGTCGTTACCTCTTCATAGCCCTAGCCCTTACAATTATTGTATCTCTTGAATTGTGCTGTAAGCAGATACTATATGCTAGTCACATCAAGATATGACGAAAAGATGACGTACTCTGTAATTTATTACCGTCGTGACCGTCAGCGGGCGTTCAAAGACGTCAGTTTACAAGGGGCGATACGCCGATGTTCAGCCGACACCGTTCACCTCGTTTCTTGCAACACCACTTCCTGGGGAACTTTGTGTCATCTCTGCGCTATCCCTTGTCGGCGTGTTCCATGCTAATGGGGGTTCGACGGACCGACGGCGCCGCGCTGGCGTAGGACTTGGTCGTCGTTGGCTTCACCTGACTTAATTCTCGCTGCGGCTGATCGTGTCTGCAACATGTGGAGGTCGAGGGAGTGTAATGAGCTGACACAGTTCGCGCGGACAAGGTGCAGTCGAGCAGGTCCAATCGCGGTGGATGTGGCGGTCGGAATAAGCCCCTAAGACGCGAGTGTGGTATTTTCGCACGCCCCACGCTTGCAATGGACACACCCATCCCTGCTACCTGCTACCTACATCTCGAGAGTCAACACTGTAGGATCAATCTAACAGTGCTGGAGAAGAGCAGTATCCTGATTATTTCTCAATGAAACTACTTGCGCTCAGGTATGGGCCGATTCCACTATCAAACCCGAAGAAAGTGCCCTGTTAAAACAAGAGAGAGATGAGATCAGGTGAGGTCGTAAACCACTATGCCACACCAAACACCTGGCTCCGATGCAGCGCAGGCCCGACCTGGGGTGCACGCTGTGTTCGTGACAGCACTGGCGCTCTGCTCATTGACAACGACGGTGGCAGACTTCGACAGCCCTCTAAGACGACGATGAACCACGTGGGAACCTGATCAGAAGGAAGGACGCGAACGCTGAAGGGCACAGAGAACGCGACGAAATCCTTGAAGCAATGAGAACTTGACATGGGAAGAACATGGCTTTGAGCCGAGGGTATGGTATCTCTTACACTCGGGTGTCGATCCTGAATGTTGAATATTAATGATCATAGTCACATGAACCAAGAAAACGATGAGTTACAATACAAAGAACTACAGCCGGGTAACGAAAAATACCACCATGCAAGTAACTAGGGAATAAACCAAGTCCGTTGTTTGGGATGTGGAGAGGGGGTCCCGAGGCGGGCGAATTACTGAACACCCGGCCGTTAGCGGTACAATGACGGGTGAATTGAGACGACTTGGACGTACCGGATACTTCAACTTTAAGGGGGGACTCTGGGATGGTTTCTGTTCGACCCATCGAGTCTTTTCCTTCCGCTCTTTCTTCTCCGCTTGACGCTCCTTGCCCATTTTCGCCTTCTCCCGTCCCTCTTTCCCCTTCGGGTCGCTGTTCCCTGGCTGGTTCTCCTTCTCCTGCCTCTCCGTCCCGTTGCTGTCCGTTCGAAGATTGTTCTGTTGGCGTACATCAACTAAGACAACATCATTGTAACGGGAGTCACCCACCTGGTGACCTGATGGTCTCTTCGTCGATACCATCCAGCCCTGGACTGATGCCGTCCCCATTGTCACTGTCAACGTGCTCATCGGATTCTTCCAGTACTCACACCGTGCGTTCAAGTTCGGGGCTTGGTCCCCCGACCCCGTGGTGTTCCCACTCGATTGGAGAGCCAAGCCCATCCTGAAATTCTTGACAATCTACCTCAGATTGTCGTGTTTCGGGCACGTGCTCGTTGTGTTCTTCCGACTCGCCTTGCGGAGGGCTTCCTGCCGGGCCTGCAAAACGCTGGTTAGTCCGGTCTGGATGCTCGGGCACTTGCGTTGCTCGACACGAGAGGAAAGGATGTCACTCACCCTCGATGCCGAGTTCCCTGTAGATGGAGGCCAGCGCTATGGGTTTGACGAGCGTCTCGAGCTCATGGATTGCGAGCTCTTGGATCCTGTCAAATCGCCATCGGGTGGCGAGACGGAGGATTGTAACCCAGTGTTCCATGGGTTGTTGGGAGTGCGGATACTCCCTAAAGTTCGATATTTCAGAAAAAAAATGAAATGATGATGACGATCGCGAAACCAGACATTGACGGGCGTTTAGATCAGGTCGCGGATCGTCAGGTAAAAATGAACGCGTAATGCCCACCTGCGATACCACACCCAGAGCAGACGAGCAAATTCGTCCGGTGGCTCGTCCAGCATGAACGGGCTGGCATCCGTGCCAGCCTCGGGATCGTCGCGCGCAGCGTCCGCAAAAATATCACGGAATATTTGAGATTCTTTCTCAAAGAATGGCCTATAAACTCTGAAGAGTACACCGCCCGTCTTTTTTTTGGTAATCGCAAGCCATGATCAGCCGAGCAATGGTACTATATGCTGGATCGGAGACCTACTAAAAACGAGACGCCTCCCTCTGCTACATAGTATTCAGGATGACGCTTGACCCGCCGGAATCCGCTCATGGCTTAGGGGTTATCGGACGAGTGTCTGGGCGGAGAGAAGTGGGTGGCGGGGGAGAGAAGAAAGAGGATGCTGAGTACGAGACCCGACCTGACGCTATCTATAGGGCGGACACGAGCGCCGCTTCCTAAAGGGATCCATCTGGGTGCTGGGCTAGATTATCGCCATTTGGTGCAGATCCTGCGCGAATCTCACTTTGCGTGCGTTTCCAGTACAATGCGAAGCGTTCCCGATGTGCATGCCAGCTTGTCCTCGTAGAAGGAATATTTGTCAGTGGGAGTGCGATTGCGCATAGCCGACCCATCCACAGCAAAGTGGACCCACAAATCCCATATCGGAGTGAATGCTGGCATGTCCACGTTCTTCCTAGCGACCGCCGCACATGGTCCACAGCGTACCTGTGTGCACTTGTGATTCACAGCAAGATGCCATAGCAAGCCAAGACCTGGTTCTATCATGATGAGAGCACACAGCGCGACTCGTACAATAACGTCATGCAATTGCAACAACGCATCCAAGGGCCCTCGCGCTTGTTAGAGATATGGCGACGCGTAGGCTTCCATACGAGGCAGCTTGAACGTCGCTTTTCCCCCTCCCCCTCCCCCGACTACATCGCGTATCGGATTTCTTGTTTGATCTGGCCCCTTTCCACACTGTGGCCGTGCTCGTGTGCTCTGCGACGAACACCACCCTCCACTTGGAGGCAGGATCGTACAGCATCGGGTCTCCAGCATGAGGTCGGCACAGCATCTAGCCTGGAGAGGATGTCTTTTGTGCGGTCCGCCCTACAGCTTGGATCACATCGACGTGTTCGTCACTGACAAGGCCCCAGCGCGGGAACTACGAGAGAGGGGATCATCCAAAACTAATATAACGACAGAAGCGAGCACGCCACATCTATCGTCCGGCGTCTGCGACAAGTCAGTGCTCAGTCTTGTCAGGAAAAGGAACCCGTACCGCATATCTCCAGCTCATGATCAGAGTATGTTCTCCGCATATCAAACAACTCAGTTCGGCAGTTCGGCATTTCATGTCGTCCATCGTAGCCGTACTTGGGTTCAGTCCACGCGAGTGAATAATATGGAGTGCGTCATCCAGGAATCGGGGTCCGAATCTGTCGTAGATCAACCCAGTACGTTCCGAGTCGTTTTCGTAGCAGAACCCAGAGCCAGACAGAATATCATCTGAGTCGGTATCACAGCTGGTGAACGTCATGTTGCTAACTATTGAGACACGGAGTACTTTGAGATGAGCGAAACCCACGTTAAACACAGCGCAGGCTAGACTCAATGTCAACCCTGGAATGGATAGCACTAGCTTCAAGAAACCTTGCCTCTTTGATTATCGTGTGCGACGAAGATGACTGAGTGAAAACCGTTGGTTGCTCGCATTCTCTTGGGCAACTAGGAAACCACCGAACGGCAGTGCCGCATGCAAATCACGATCTATTTAGCTGCAGCACGACAAGGTCACCAGTCAGCGGTAAAAGAAACGAGGAAACAGACCTTGAGGTTGATATTCCTGTTCGGAGGTGTCCGGGAAATCTGCATAGATAGCGCCTAGGTCATCGATAACCATGGGAAATCCTAAAAAAAGTCAGCTTGTGGTCGGTCATCCATCGTCGCATGCATGAAGAGCAACATGCAAAGTCGTCATTTTAACTCGTTTCTGGGTCCTTGTTTTCCTCCCTGTGACCTGCCCATGTTTTGAATCCCCCCATGCATCGGAACATGCTATACAAAGAATCTCGCAAACGGATGTGCAGAGAAAATGTTAAATATTCAAGGAGGCACCGAAAATGAACACGCAGGAGGGATTTACGAAGCGACCAGCACCCATCACATTCCTGATCAACGAATAACCAGCCATCCAATTCCCGGGGTTACACATACTGAATGGTGACAGAAGCATCACTAGTCGAGACTGAGGTCAGAACTTGACCGTCTTGTCGAATGTTGACGATCTTGGCGCCAAGAGGGGTATAGGACCCGTTACCGGTCGCCTCAGCATTTGTGAAGGTCACTGTGGTAAAATTGGCGAGAGGAGCAAGGCCCCCGTCTTGCACGAAATCCTCGACAATCCACTCTGCATTTTGCTGACAAAGCGCGGCGGTGGAGGTGAGACTCTTAGATACCGTCTGTCCGTTGGTGAGATTCTCCACTGTGACATCTCCAGATGTCGTGGAGGAAACTGTAATGGTGAGTCTCATAACATCTCCACTAGAGATATCAATTCCCGTGAAATCGTAGGACGGCGCGGGGTACCACTCATACCAGGCTATTCAGAAAAAGATTCGTACGTCAGGGTGTGGAAACCTAAAGTATACGTATACCTACCACCATATGAGACGTGTCCATTGGAGAGTATAAACTCGATGCCAGTTTGAAGAATGGCACTTTTACATGTGTCCCCGTCGATACCAACCCAGATAGAGGCAGCACTGTCGTTTGCACCCGAGGGGGCAGGGACAGTAAAAACGCCCGTAACAGAATTAAAGGTTCCCTGTGAAATGAAACAAGGTGAGACCAAGCAAAAGTAAGACAGATTGAGTGAGATTGACAACGAACATTATCCATATCCCAGATAGCACCAGCCCAATTATAGCTGTAAACAGTTGCATCCGAGAGAGTAGCAGTGGACTGCTCAAGGCGGTTGTTGAGCTGCGATTGATCCCCACTACAGCTGCGAGCAGCGTGAACATCATGACGAGGGGAAGGAACGGCCAGCGTCGTAGAAGCAAGCAAAACGTTAAAGACGAGGGCGAGGGTGACAAAGAGCATAATGGATACGAGGGGACGGCGCTCTATGGACCGTCAGCAGAGCGGAAGCCCAATGCTTGCCTACGCCTTTATACATAGTCACATCGTCCGCCGTTGCCTCCATATGGACAGCATGCATGTTACACGCATGGTTGCTTCGGAACGGGAATGTGCAGGACACGGCGCCTGCCACAATACAGCCGTGTTGAAATATGTCCACGTATTAGATTGCGGAGCAGAGTCGAGGAAGGGTTCTCATTGTCCTAGAAGCAGTGCCAGTGTTCTTTCAAGAGGGTTGGTTCTAATGCGAACAACATTGCTCCTTGATGAGGCTCCCACTTGCATACGAGACCCAGCTGCGCCGTTGCCACGTCAGGTTGCAATCGAGTATGTAATGTGCAATTGAAGCGGCAAGCGTCAATCTGGCTTACCACCCAGCCCTCTGGTCAAGACCGCTGCTGCGATTCCTAGACAAGTGCCCGGCGACGTTTTCCGTTTCATTAATGGCGGCGACCGGCAACCATATGAACCCCGTGGTCCCTCGACGAAACGTTACGACGTGATAGTGGGCAAAGTCAAAAAACTAAAACGCGACTTGCACTTTGTTGCTCTGCAGCCTTGGCGCTTAGAGTGTTCGGTTTGGGGTTCGTGTCGACCAAGCGACCGACCCCACTGGATGCTACATCTAGGTATGGCCTGCTGTGCATATGGGAGCGGAGTGTAACTGAGGTTCTTCAGTCCGAACGACTCAATGAAAGCGCTGGTGGTGTCTGATGAATGTGTGCAGTGCGGTCACAGTGGTGGCCTCAGGTCCTAACCCTTCCTCTTTTCCTCCCACGCTGACACTAATCGTCGTGCTGTTACTCGAGGGAATTTGAATCCAGGTCTGTGGGAACCCATGGCATTCCCCCCATCAGATTACGCTCCCAGCAAGTTAGAAACAGGGAGTCGACTTTTGCAGAAAGAAAGGCTATAGATTTCGACCATGTCATCGTCCCGGCTTGCAACCGTCCTGGAAATCTGGCGTGGGGCTTTTCCCAGATCGCTTCGAGGATAGTATGATCCGGTGGGTTGGTCGTTTCTGCCTACGGAACGGACCCACGTTCACACGTTGGCATGCGGGAAAAGTGCCCTGCTCGACGCCACACAGGAAGGGAACGATGGATGGGACGTGTCCCTCACGAGCAGACTTCAGAACTCATCCTCACGTCTAGGATCTGCGGAAAGTTGCAATGATATGCGGTGTCACTGTGTCCCAATACTTGCCATCTTTGCGGACGAGCAGGATCTGTGGTATGAGTACATAGTCATTAATAGTCATGCCTGCTCTTCGACCACTCAGTGAACCATCTCATTCGGGGAAGTCATAGATCCCGTGGACCAGACCCTAGAGGTCGGTATGTCTCCTTTCCGTGTCTCCTCGCTGTTGTGCCACTTGGCGAGGGTGGGTTTTGGAACATGCGTGCACCTCTTTGAAGTGCTGACTGGCTTACTAGCAGGACTGGCGCTGCATGGTAACGGCGAGTCTTCGTTGGTTGGCTTTGCCAGCCAGGATAATTTGAGGTGGCATCAACTGTCACACCATGCAAACGACAAAGATCCAGCCAAGGCTCAGAATGACTGCAGCAGAATCGTATATGGAATGCGCTGACAAGAAGCGACGCATATAGGCAGGCGTTCCACTTTATACGCACTCGTTTGTTTATTCCGTTTTGGATAGCCAGTCTACTATGCATTTGTCATGAAATCAGGACCGGATGGTATGGTCGGTTGTATTCTAGAAACAAACGGGCGATGGTCGCTTTTCCGATCGTACTCACTTTCGTATCTTCAGAATTTTATGCTGAGCAAGTTTCCAAGACCCTGTGCTACAAACGTGGTTTTGGCCGTTCATATACTTGCCCGGTCTTCGAATTCCGACTCATTCTCACCCACCAGAACCGTCACCACTCCCATGCCGCTCTCAACATCTGCAGGCTCTGCCCTCATCGTAAACTCGAATCTGCTGACGAGTGCCACGAGGAATGCCTGGGTCTCGATAGCTCTGTCGATTGGTCACCACGTTTCATATTCCAACAGGAAGAAAAGAGAAAAAGCTGCCCCGAAGGATAACATTGACATTGTTCACATCTACTCAAGGAGTAGAGAGACTGGACAGGACATTGTCCGGCAACAGAGCTAAGTGACAAGATCTAGGAATGCATAACGAAGGAGGGTGACGTATCCACTAATACTAGGGGCCGATCCCCAGTGGTGTGCAATACGTGCACTGCTTCAAGTCCGAGATGATACCAACCCGGCGATGACTGGTCGATACGTTCTGCTGTCACATTGCTAGAATACGTTCGAGAACCTCCTTGGTAATGTGTGCGCGTGGGGTGAGGCGGCACGGGAACTTGACCGGATGGCTTCAGAAAAAAAAAAGAAAGAACAAAAAAGAGTCAACATCGGAGAACGGTGCAAAGTTATGGACTGACTATGTCAACCCATTTGCGAACGTCGCTTCGCAAACCCCGTCCTCGGGAGCATGGAACTCGAGCGTAGCGAGCATCGTTGCAAGGGCGCTCCACACGGACGCATCCGCAAGGTGTCGGCCTGTACCAAGGGGAGGTGTCCCGCTTGTGTCAACCTGCGACGTGTCGATAGTATCGTGTTTTGGCTTACCCGGGCATATACGCCTCCCGAATCCAAACACGATCTCGGCAGGGTCGTCCTCGGTCAACTGCCCTCGGGCGTCCAGAAACCGTTCGGGAAGGAACGCCTCTGGATCAGGATACCGATCCTTGTCACGTGTCATTGCCCTGCAGCACACTCCGGTCAGACCTCCCATGCTACGATGACCGTCCACGGCACGCACCAAGCGTTCACGAAGACAGTAGCCCCTGTTCAGCAAAATATAAGTACAATAGATTCCAACCCCACAAAGTCATACTTTTAGGAATGTAGAAGCCTTCGTAAATGTCACTCTCCGTGCTACCGTGCGGCAATCCTTTGAAATATTTAGCGAGACCGGTTCAGCGAAAGAGAAAAGAGGTATATACCCAACGGGTTCACTGGTGCCCATCTGAACGTCTCTCGTATGATTGCAGTAATGTATGGCAGTGACTCTCTGTCTTCAAACTCGGGCAGTCTGTCTAGCCCAATCACAGCGTCAATTTCTTCCTGAGCGCGTTTCCACGCCCAAGGGTGCTTGGTCATCGCCAGCGTGAACGTCAGGATCGTGGAGGATGTCTGTATGTTCGTTAAGTGACACGTCCATCCATCAACCCATGCTACTAACCGTCTCTGTAGAGGCTAAACACGTTCGTGGTAAGCGACTGGGAGCAATACAAGTGAACAGGTTTCACCAATAACGGATGCCAGAGACATGTGTGAGAGAGTAAATTCATATTGGCTACGGTCGTCGTCGTCTAATTTCACCATACGATGTACGTGCTCGGATCCCATGCTCTTGTCCATATTGCCGTCCGATTCCTGCAGCAAGGATCGTTGAAGTTGCACTATTTCGTTCCAATGACACAGGAAGCTTACCATGCGCTTCCGGATGTACGGGTACGTTGTATCGAGAATTCTATCCCTCAGAGAGATGGCACTTCTCGACTCACGCTTGATTGAAGATCCGGGGAACCAATCAGGAACATAGAGCACTTTCCAGAGACGATCTGGTTAGAAGCGTTTCCCAAGCTTGCCAGGGGAACCTACAGAACGGGAACGATTTGAGGAGGACCGACTTCTCGGGCGTCAACATCGTGATGGTTAAGTCAAGGAAGCTATCAAGCATCGCCACTAGGGGGTCGTTTCCGGTCTCTGCCTCGTAGCCGTACACGCTCGACATGGCGACAGCGGAAGTATACCTGACGTATGGGGTTATTTCAGTGCGGGAAAGAAGTACCACCACACCCACGTTGCATAGTGAAATGAGTACCGTTCAGGATCCTCGATGATATTTAGAATCATTCTGCGGGCCCCGCGAAGCTGCATCGGTCGAAGTTTCAGAGCAGCTTCAGCATGGAACATCTGATGAAATATCCGCCGAGACAGCCTCCAATACTCCCCATATGGTGAGAAGGCAAAATTAGATTCATATCCATATCTAACAAAGGCAGTTCATCATAAAGGGGGAGCCTGTCAGCCAGAGAGCAGCCAGAGAAAATGACCACTCACGCCTCGACAGTGGCAACGAATGGACGATCAGAGTATATCTGCGATCGTTTCTCAAGCAGCTCTCTGGCAACTTTGACCGTGTTCAGAACAATCACATCGGCATCCAAAAGTCGAATGTACATGATATCACCTAAAGACTGCTGAGAGGCGTATGAAGGTTGCAGCTTCGTGCGACACTCACCATACTTTGCTTGCCATTCTGTATACTTCAGCCAGGGTTCCTTGGGGTCAATGGAGAGCAAATTCCCGAAGAATGGCAGCGGAGTAGGACCAGGGGGAAGGGGGAAACCCTTCCTCTCGATGCGATCGCGAATAAATCGTCGGGCTACGTCTGCAATCACAAATGTGAAAGCCAGCGCGGCTAGCCTAGTGACAGAGATAAAACTCGCCATGAGAATAAGTGGGGTCGGTGCTTTCGAGTGGCATCACAAGGCTTCTTATACATGTCCCCGAGGTGGATGCGCATATTAATAACGCAGTTCGTTTCATGACACCAAAGAGAAACACGGCGGTGTCGAATGTACTGTCAATTGGTCATCCATATTAAATTTGGAGACGACATTATGCCATTGATGAGAAAATTTCACAGGTATAAAAAAATACACTAAGCTTTGGCACCTGAATGTCAAACAGCACGCTTCCATGCGATTTCTTCATTGTTGCATTGACACGAAGTCCTGGCATTTGCACCCGAAGGAACGGCACCGCCCACCGGTCTTGCTTGATGTACACAAATGATTAATAGCGGACAGGCAACCTGAAGCTTCATAACGTACTACCATACAGATTAGTACTCCTGTATGCGCACTAAGGGTCAGCCCATATACCACACTCATGTAAAATATAAGTACCGGGCACATGACACGCACGTGTGTCACCTGTGACTCGACGTGGGTGGAACCGTGGAACGTGAAACAGGAGCGGTAAGAGCTGACGGGCCGTGGCGATGTGAGTGGGCAGTGTGGAAATAGGTGCGTTTGAAGGGGACAACTGCACTATCCGAGAATTACCGACGGGCACAAACGGGTAACAGAGCGAAGCATAGCCGAAGAGCGTTTACAGATCAGGTAGGTCATACGCCGGTGGAGTAGGAAGACACGGGATGGCGGCGAGGAGGGGCCTGGCGAGCAGTATATAGCATGGTCTGCAGTGCGCATGTAGGCCGTCCTCTCCCGCTACAGGATCATGTAGTCCCTCTTCACTGGTGTGGCCACTGTAGCATCATGCTTCCTCATGCTCCCCTGGTGGTGAACGTTCCACGAGGCGTTGACTGTCTCCAGAGGTCCATCGCACGTTGTGATAGAGCGAGCCTGTGTGGGTTGATCCCGAAAAGAAATTGACAGGACGACAAGAGTGGTGGCAAGAGCGAAAATTTTACTTATCCAGTAGAGTAGGGGATCTGAAGAGAGCGGAGCAAGGAGCGCTCGAACGTGTTCACTGGTTACGCCACCATACAGGAATGTGTGCTCTAACCCATATTAATTGCCCTGCTAGTGTTTGAGCACTTAGTAGACAAATTTTGGGGGAACGCGGTCGACGCTTTATTTCTGAAGAAGGGCCAGGCATCGAGTCGAATGTTGAACAACTTAGACGATGGCATCGCCATGCTGTGCATGATCACCTCGCGTTTCCCGCATGGTCGCGGTATGTATGGCATAGTGGTCCGCAGCAGTCCAGAGTTTTCCTCCCATCTGTACCCTCGCCCCGTACCTCGGACCAAGCTGGAGCCGAGTTGGCGACCAACTACATACGCACAGCACGACTATGCTCACAAGAGTTGTCACACCACTAACGTCAGAAGGTACCAGTGATGGCCCTCAGCCTTACCTGGTAATCGCAACACCATCTGGATTGTGGGGACTCGTGTATCTCCCGGATGGACGACGAATCGTTGCTGGTTCCGAGTCCGGAAACGTGATGGTGTGGAATGTAGAAAATGCAGTGCAAGAGGGAGCGCCCATGCACACCGAGAGCATGCTATACGATCTCGGAGTGACCAGGGATGGCAAGAAGATCATCTGCAGCGACATTGATGGGAGGGTGAAAGTATGGGACGTTGAGTCGCACCAACCTGTCGCTGAATGGACTCACCACGAACCATCGTACCCTAGGATTGCGATTTCTCCAGATGGTCAACTCGTCGCGATCGGCGCTGAGACGGTGTCTGTCTATGTCGTGGAAGGATGGCGGTTCAACCGATCTATCCGCGTCAGCAATCACGTGTTGTCCATGTCATTCTCACCCTGCAGTGCCAAACTTGCGTGTGCCACAGATTCTAATGACATCTTCATATTCGATGTCGACAGCGGTAGGCTCGCCCTTGGTCCACTCAAAGGCCATCAAGACTGGGTCTGGGGCCTGTTGTGGTCACATGACGGCAATAGGCTCTTTTCTGGCTCGCACGACAAGACGATTCGTTGTTGGACATCCAATACAGGAGAACCGATGGGACATCCGTGGACAGGTCACACCAACTGGATTCTCTCTCTCTCCCTCTCCCCAGATGAATCAATCCTTGCGAGTGCCTCCTGGGATGGAACTGTTCGTTTCTGGCATGCGCCCACTGGCTGTCCTATTGGGAAACCTCTATCGCATGAAGGAATTATATATGGTATTCGATTCTCTCCTTGTGGTCGGTTTGTGGCGTCAGCGGGTTCAGATGGAAAGATATATCTCTGGAGGGTCCCCCTAACAGCGCGTCCCATGAATATATTTCGGCCGCCGGCGGATGGTCTCGAACAGTGTCAAATTCTCGGATTCAAGTACGTACTGTCGCTCCGCTTTCCTGTCTTATGATCATCTCACACAGGTCCCTCGATATTCATCAGCGTCAACATTCCCCCTCCACCAGATCTCACGCCCTATATTATCAAAAACAGTGACCAATATATTGCTGGGGGAGGATTTGGCGATGTCTATAGATGTCGATATCGCGGTGGTACTCCAAAGGAGGTTGGACCATTGTTTACGAATCAAATTACACGCAATTTACCCCTCCCTCAGGTCGCAGTGAAGACGTTTCGATTTAGTTTTGGATTAGACGGCGATACAACCAACGGGTCCCGCAAGGTAAATCGTATCTTTAACACATAAAATCCGCCATGATATACTGCATTGTAGATGCTCCGTCGAGAACTCGGAATCTGGCGCAGACTCAACCACATGAACGTCGTTCCGTTTTTAGGCATCGCATATGGATTTGGAATGGTTGGCGCAATGTCATTGGTGTCATTGTGGATGCCGAACGGGTCCCTTCACCACTTCTTGGAAAAGTATAATTGCAATCTCGAAGTAGGCCACCGGCTCCACTTCGTGCGTCCAATCGACTCGCAACATTTTCTGCGTCTTCTAACCCCCTGCATAGCTGCTAGACGTTGTAAAGGGGCTGCAATACTGTAGGCCGCTGTTGCTATGTGTCATTGAGCCGCAGTACTGACAACGTACAATAGTACATTCTTTTCCGATCATCCATGGTGACCTAAATTCTGTACGTCAACCTGTGGCCATTGCCTCCCTCTTTCTTTAATCAAGAGACAGAATAACGTGCTCCTCGACGAGAATTATACCGCACGATTAACTGATTTTGGATACGCTTCCTTGGTCGGGAATATTCCCGAAGCACTAAGCTATCTCCGAAGGTCCACCACACGACCAGGTGCGTTGCGCTGGGTTGCACCTGAACAAATCCAGTCGGAAGACAATTTCGATCCGACGACCAAGAACGATATATACTCATTTGGGTGTGTTGCCCTCCAGGAATGTTTTATCGAACGACATCCAGGACCCGTGCTGACATTCTCGCAGGTGTTGTCTGGAAAAGAACCGTGGTCTGAAATCCGGCAAGACGCAGCCGTTGTTTTGCGCCTGGCGAAAGGCGGTCATCCCGGCCGACCTGAGAGTCAGACGCTGTATGATTCGCACTGGGATCTGATTCGCCTGTGCTGGTCGGGGATACAAGAGCGGCCTGCTCCAGAGGTCATCATCCTTGCCATTCGACAACTCTTGGACTGTTCCCCACCATCCGAGGCTCTTCAAGGCGTGGTGATGAGGTGGAGTAAAGCCGATTCTCTTATAGATGAGTGGATCACCTCCGAGTCACCTTGAACATGCGGAGGGCCATCTAGAGACTTCATGTTGTGTGTAGAAGTCGAGGTCCTGGTATGACCTTTTTTTTTCAGTGTGAAGTCGTTATCGACCATAATAGGATGTGAGGAACGTTTGCGCGTCAGACGCTATCGCATACTGTTGCCTGAGCTGCACACATGCAACGGCGAGAAGCCAGGCGTGCGACCTATGGTTCCAAGCAACCGATATTCACCGACGACACGTCCCAAGGAGGCTTAGTAGTAGCCTCGTTTCGGAGCTGACAGGGTTCCTGGCATGGATGTCGTCCGGCTGACGGCTCCACTGTCAATGTTGTTTCGGGAGCATATGATAAGAAGGCGTTTGCTGCTACCGTTTTGACTACCGCATCATCGTCGACAAACAGAGAGTACTAACCATTAGGACAATACACCCTCCTAGGCCACACACAGCATACTCTGATCCAGGTGTGCTCCCGCCGTAAAACCGTAGACGACAATTGATGAGCGCACCCTTCAATGATGTACGTGCACCAAGGGACGTGACTGCCATCAAAGCAATGTCTCTTCACGGAAGTCATGACTCTGAGTCGCCACTACTGCACACTCTGTATATATGCGTATTGATGTCAGCGAGCCGAATCCGCCTGTCGACAAAACCACTGTTACACGTTGACCTCGAGTAAGGTGAAAATCCTCAAAGCAGCCTAGGTCGGAACGGAGTCGAACATGAAGACAGCGAGAGGTGACGAACGTCCTGGACAGGGATGATACGGAGAGGTGTGGAAGGGAATTGTTGCATTCATCTGCGTTTGAGATGATAAGTAAACGCGAGCACCCATCACACCATCAGGACCAAAGTTGAACTGCAGGTAAATGTCTCGACGTATGATTAGTAGGAATTGTAGACAGCACAACAAAGATCACCGGCGTGCGCGAAAGGCATGTGGGTGTGTAAAAACACGCCGTCAGGCGAGCGCTTCAAAGAAGATTGCTATGTTGTGATACGCACGCGGCCAAATTGTGGATGAATCGATGATGTTCGGTGGCGCCTGCAACGTGAACGTCTGGTCACCGGACATCTGGGAAGAATACAAGCCCCCGAGCAATCTTCCGGTTTAGCCTATGACCCGTTCAAACTAGACACCTATTATCTCCTGATCCTCCCTCCCCTCTCCTTTTCCGCGCTTGCTCGACCTTGTAGGAGTTTACAGGCTTGGATGTCTTGGGTAGTCTAGCCCAGTTGATGACGAGAAACAACCCAATGGACCAACCCAGCGCACATGAGACCAGGACGATTTGGGATGTATTGATTCCTATGATGCCGCCTGGGTTAAAAAGGCTTCGGCCCACACGAGAGGAAGGACTAGTTGAATGCATCGTGAACGACGAGTTGGACGCGGTTGGCGTGGTTCGGGAGTCCACGGGACTCTAGGCTGAAAGGGCCACCCCTATGGACAACGAGACGCCATGACCAGCATCACACATCGTCGGGTGAGGTGGTATCAATTCCGTTTTATACGAAGGGTCGCATGGCGGGAGAAATAGAAGGGGGTGGATATCACTTAACGTGGCATCAATTATATGCTGCGCGTCAAGGTATGGCATACCCCTCACGAGCACTTTACATGCGTATTCTCCAACTGCGATACTCGTTTGCAAACTTGAAACCGCAATTGATTTTCAAGTGAACACCATCCTCGGACGGTCCTAGTAGTAGCGTCATTTAGAGGACTGGTTGTCGCCATTGGGCCAAGAGTGTCTCGTACGGACGCAGCCGTTGCCGCAATCCTAGACCCATGTGCGGAGGGGGACACTTGGTCGGTCAACTCCGCCTTCTTCTGGGATGGGGGGTGGTCGTGGCTGTGTAACGGCACCTTCTCGGAGATCCCTCCATGCCATTGAACATTTCAGGACTGCTGGTGCCTCTTCAACTCCTCTGGAATCCCCGCATCGTTCTTCCACATGTCACTGTCGCAGGTCAGATTCGCACTCGGGTGGTGGTTTCTGTATTGACACACATTCTTCTGTTCGCTGCAGTAAAGACATCCGCCAGTTGGATTTTCTAGCGCTTCGGAGAGCCGGATACCGTGGTGCAGTTTTCGACAAGGATAACTGTCTCGTGCGTGTTGGACTGCCTCCAGTTGCACACGTGTTTTCATCTACAAGCAGACACTACCGCACAAGGACACGCTGGTGCCACAGCTCCAGGTTTGTTTCGCCCACTGGCGACACATGCACAAATTCGCTGATGCGTTACAACGATAGGACGCGTGGAAAGAATGTCGACAGGTCTTCGGTGAGGGAAACGTCCTCATCGTGAGCAATTCTGCCGGCACGCATCACGATGCGGGCCAAGTTCAGGTGAGGTCTCATGCAACAGGACACGCTGCAATGATGTCTGAGCGCCGTCTCTCAGGCCGAGTCGGTCTCGCATCATCTCTCTGTTCCGGTGCTGCGGCACGGCGCACTCAAGCCTGCGTATTCGTGTATCAACTCGATTCGCGCATATTTCTCGACGCTCCGAGCTCCGATCAAGGACGAGGAACTGGTGATTGTGGGAGACCGTATATTCACGGATATCGTGATGGCGAACCGGATGTACCCGGCGCACGGCTCTGGGAGAGAGGGTGCGGAAAAGGAGAGGGCGTTGGCACATTCTGGCCCGTTGGGAGTCTGGACGACTGGCATATGGCAAAGGGAGAACATGTTGGTTCGGTGGCTGGAGAAGAGAGTGGTGGACATGGCGACTCGGTGGACTGACGGTGCAGAAAAACGGTCTGGTTTTCAGGATGAGTTCGCGAGGCCGGTTGAACTGCGCAAGGAGGAGACGGTGCTGGGTCGAGTAGTACGGAACATTGTCACATGGCGGAAGTACTAGTCACGTGGTACGCATATGTCTTGACCAGCATGTCGTTCAGAGGGATCGTCTGGCTGCAAAGGTCGCGAGTGGTGCCGTCCCTTCGACCTGCCCTCCGACCTGCTCGCTTTCACCCCGCCCTCTGCACTCGCCATCCGCTTGCACGCCCGTTCGCATCTGGTCCGGCACCCCCCCGCTCCTTCCTCTCCCGCTTCCTCCCCCGACCCTTCCGGCCCTCGCCCGGGTCCGGCTCGTCGTTCCGCAAAATAATATCCCTCGCCAAACCCGAGAAAAAGCCCCTCCTTCTTGCCATATGTCTCCTCCTCGTCTCCTCCTCTGTGTCCATGACCATCCCGCTCACGGTCGGGAAGCTCATCGACTTTTTCTCTACCAGTGGTCCTGTGAGCAGCCTTTTTGCTGTGATTCGCATCCCCGTGGTCACCTTGGCTTCGTGTAGCACATACCCTACGGGCTGTCGATCTACCAGGCATCGGGGATACTCCTCGTGGCGTTCACGACCGGGGCAGCATGCAACGCTGGCCGATCGTTCCTCATGCGCATGTCTGGTACGTGGTCATTTGCACGTCTGTTGTTCCTGGCCAGTTTTGCCCATTGGACGTGGAGGCCAACGAATTGTCGCTCGGTTGCGGGAGCGGACCTACGAAGCCGCTCTTCGGCAGGAGGTCGAGTTTGTGGAAAAGGGCGAGGGTGACGTGCTGAGTAGACTAAGCGCCGACTCGAGCATCGTCGGCGAAAGGTGATTAGTGCCATCGCCGCACGTGCGGTTACCAGATGAACATACTCAACAATTTCAGCGTCACCCAGAATCTTTCGGACGGGCTTCGTGCGGTCATCATGTCTTCTGTCGGACGTGCGTGTTCCTCGGGTTATCGGGTGCGATTCGCTCAGGTGTCGCAGTCGGTGCCATGCTCTATCTTTCCCCCACGCTGACGTTGATGATGCTTGGGATTGTCCCACCGGTTTCTCTCGGCGCGGTGAATCATCTTTTTCTTCGCTGACCTCTGTACACGACTCATGGAGTGACCCTCAGGTATACTATGGCCGGTACCTCAAAAAGCTCTCCAACCAGTCCCAAGAAGCGGTAGGTGAAATGACCAAGGTCGCTCAGGAATCCCTCTCGGCCCTCAGAACCGTCCAAGCCTTCAACGCCAACGCGCAGGAACAAGCCAAGTTCCACGACCGCATCAGCCGCGTGCTTTCCCTCGCGCGCAAAGAGTCCATTGCGACTGGCATCTTTTTTGGCAGTACGGGCTGGAGTGGGAACATGACCATCCTTGGCTTGCTGGGGTATGGTGCGTTTTTTCTTTTTGGAAACGCAGCGCGACCGACCGAATTGACGGTCCAAATTAGGTGGCACGCTCGTCTCGCAGGGTGCGATCACGGTCGGGGACCTGACGAGTTTGCTGCTCTACACGGCGTATGTAGGAAACGGATTGCAGATGCTCACGTGAGACGTTTTCTGGTGTATCGCACCTCGTTTGGGTTGACTGACGTGCTGCCGTCCCAGCGGGTTTTTCGTGCGTGTTCCCCTCCCGCCGCCCTTGTTCATTGTGCGACTTGACGAACGCCTCTAGTCTTCGATCATGCGCGGCATCGGTGCTGGGACGCGGATTTTTGAGTTGCTCGACCGCAAGCCTGCGATCGTACCAAACCAAGGGATTGACGTCGACCCGTCGCGACGTGGCGTGATTCGGTTCGAGAACGTTGGGTTCGAATATCCGAGTCGGAGAGGCGTCCAAATTCTAGACGAGTTTAACCTCGAGATTGGCGTTGGCGAAAACGTGGCGATCGTGTACGTTGGCCCGATGTGCGCGCGCTGCCATATGCTGACGTGTAACACCCCACTTCTGGACGGACGAACAATCACAGGGGAAAGAGTGGAGGCGGCAAGTCGTCCGTGCAGTCGTTGCTCCTTCGCTACTACGACCCTGTACGGGGCAAAGTCACGTTTGACGGACAAGGTACGTCCGCGCAATGTTTCGTGTTGTGGTCTGATACGAAGGGCTCTGTCGTTCAGACATTCGCGAATTCAACCCGAGCTCGTGGCGCAACGTTATCGGCATTGTCCCGCAGGTCCGTTTACCTGTCCACGGACGTCTGCATGTTCTGAGCCTCTTCTTTTCTCATAGGAACCGGTGTTGTTCACGGGCACGATCGCGTCCAACATTGCGTTTGGCAATGCGACGGCGACGCGGGAAGAGATCGAGGACGCGGCACGCCTGGCCAACTGCGAGTTTGTGCGGGGCATGCCCAAGGGGTTCGACACCGAGAGTGGGTAGACCTTTCGTTCTTCGTCGCTCGCACCCCAGAACATGCTCACGTCCAACGCCAGTCGGCCGACAGAGTCTGAGCGGGGGTCAACGCCAACGACTGGCCATCGCGCGCGCGCTGTTGAAGAAGCCTGCGATCCTGGCGCTGGACGAGGCGACGAGCGCGCTGGACGCGAGCAGCGAGCACCGGGTCAACGACGCGATCGACAAGATATTGGCGCAGAGACAGACGACGTGCATCATCGTCGCGCATCGGCTGTCGACGATCGCCCGGGCGGAACGGATCGTGGTGCTCGAGGGTGAGCACTCTGCTCGGTTTTCTCTCTCGGCGTGGGGGCTGACACGACGCGACAAGATGGACGGATATCCGAGTCGGGGACGTACCGCGAGCTCGTGGGACGCAAGGATTCGCGGTTCCGTGCACTCATGGCTGCTCAACTGAGCGCGGCAGAGGCAGGGGTCACTCCATGACGAATAGATAGACATGCGACACATAGAAGTACTGGATAGACACCCGTTTTTTAAGCTAGCTCATCGGAAACAGAGTGCGAGGGCGTCAAGGAACAAAAGAAGGTGCGACGAGAGCGAAAATGACGACTAGTGGTACATGGTAGGGTTACAGAGTGGGGTATGCAAGGTCGATCGATGGCGCAAACGACGTGCACTGGGTCACCGATACGTCGTCGAATCCTTGAGTCGCCACCGTCGCAGTGGCCCCCACCACCACAACGACGAGCCGGCCGACTCGTCTTCCGGCGGCTGTTCGTGCGGCGGACGAGCGGCAGAGGTCCGTCGGTGACGCAGATTTTGACCTGGCATCGACGCTGGCGGCACCGGGTCCTGTTCTGGCGACTCATCCTTCCACTCCTCGCCGTCCTCGTCCCCCTCGGCCAGCTGGGGTATCCGCTCTACCATCTCGATTTCCATCCCTTCGCGCCGCTCGCGTTCTGCCTCGCGCATGCTGTAGCTGCCCAGCCCCCAACCGACGACCTGCTTGCGGTGTTCCCGGTCCGCGTTTCGCTCCTCTTCGCGCTGATAGACCTGGTGAAAGCGTTCGGCGCGCTCGGCAGCCTGGATGTGTGCGGCGGTAAGGTGGGCGTGCCGTAGACGCGCGAACCAGCGCTGGGCGAGGTGGATGGGCTGCATCAGCGTCGCCGTCAACGGGCTGAGCGCAGTCACCGTGGACAGGCTCGATGCGTCGGGGGGAGGCACAGACGGATCAGGTTTGGCGGTCGACTTGAACGCGCCCGCGACACCCTTCAAGACGGACTTGGCCCTCTCGCGCTGGTCTTTGCGTCGTTGGGCGCGCAGGAGGCGTTTCGTCTGGCGTTTGTTCTCGCGCTCGAGGAGTTCCTCGACTTCGCGCACGCCCATGCCGGCACCGACCCACCACCACCAGCCGAGGAAGCTCTGCCAGAGGGTGATGGCCCACATGAGCTTGGGCATCCAGGGGTACTGGTCCTGCCTCGGGATATAGACAAAGTTGAGGGTTGTGGAGAGGACGGCGAGGACGATGGCGCCGACGCCGAATGTGGCGGTGCCGCCGTCGGTGCGCCAGGCCTGACGACGGTTGACGAAGCAGCCCCAGATGATGAGGAAGGAGGTGAAGAGGAGGGAGAGGGCGGCGTTGCAGACGTTGCGGGAGTCCTCTGCGATGGATGCGACGCGGGTGCCATACATGACGGGGAGGAGCTGCATGGTGGCAGAGATGACGGCAAGCGGGGCTAGACATGGTACGTAAGACGCGGGCAAGGGCGGAGGGCAAGGGAAACACACCGAGGAGACCAAAGATGAGCCGAGCCTCGAGTGCGGAGGGAAAGAGGAGAGTGAGGAAGTGGATGTGTGTGATCTACGACGGGGGTGAGAAGAGGGGGCGGGAAGGGGGGAGAATGACGAACCTGGACGACGACGGAGGTGGTTGCGTTCATGACGACCCAGGTGGCGCTCTCTGCAGGGGACCACCTGTGCTGGTAGACGAGGGTGGGGTCGGTGGAGTTGCCGGTGTAGTTGGAGGAGGGCATCTCGACGGCGAGGTAGCTGAGCATGTAGGGCCAGTGGCGGCTCTGCTGGAGGGTGGTGGCGAAGATGACATAGAGGGTGGCGGAGATGGAGATGAGGAGGGTGGTGACGCCGGTGAGCTGGAGGACGTAGTTGGTGCGGGCGAGGGGCCAGTGGTACTGTGCGGTGAAGAGGAGGTGGAGGAGGAGGACGACGGCGAGGGTGAGTGCGATGCCGGAGAGGAGGATCTGGACGGGGAGGGACTGCGCGAACGGGGGACGGAAGCGGAGGATGGGGTCGTCCGGGTACTCCTGCGCCATCGCGAGCTGGCAGCAGCAGAGCAAGAAGAAGACGAGCGCGACCATCCGAGCACGTCCTGGCTTGGCACACTCAAGCAACTCTTGGCTCGCCCCGACGGACTTTGAACGACCCACACCGACATCACGTGAAGTTCGCTACCACCAGCACCTCCTCCTCCTCCTCGTCCACCTCGACCGCCTCGCCCCTGCGCTCGTCCAGCACCCGCACCCGCGGCACCCGCACATGCCCACACTCGACCGCGACCACGCTCCACCGCACCCGCTCCTCCCCGCCCGGCGTCACCAGCGGCAGCCTGCCCTGCCTCAGCCCGGCCACCACGAACGCGTCCGTCGGCTGGGGATCGAGCGACACGCTCACCACCGCAGACCGACTCGCGTGCCGGTTCCGCACGGTCAGCTCGACCTGCACCGGCGTGTGCAGTCGTGCCACCGCAGGCACGGACAGCAGCGCGACGAGCGTGTCCCGTGGCGGGCGGAGGAGCGGCAGTGCGACGCGCGTCGACGCCTGCGGACCGTACTGGCCCGGCGACATGATCCTGTGCGTCCCGTCGGTGCATGTCTACCCGCTCTGCAACACGGCCATACCTTTTCCATGTCAACACGTATTCCCCCGGTCCAAGCACGACCTCCTCGTCCTCCGTGTCTGCAAGCGCAATGCGACAGACGTCCGAGAATCGGTCCCCAGCGAGGTACTCTGGAGCGGGAAACAGCGTCAGAAGCGCGCGGTCACCGTCGTGGCACCACAGACCGTCAGGAAACACGCCCTCCATGCCCGCTTCCAACGTCGTATCGAGCACCTTTGCGCGCCGACTCTCCTGCCACCACCCAGGTCAGCAGCCATCCCCTCATCAACAAGTTGTCCGTACACACCGCCCGACGCAACGTCATCCCTTCCACCTCCACCCCACATGCTGCCACACACTCCACCGCCGTCGTCACCACCGCCTCTCTGCACACAGACGCTTCCCAAGCATCCTCCAACACGGCCAGGTCCGCCAGCGCCGGTGGTGGCTGACGGGACCGCTGATAAGTCACGTCTTGATGCACGACGAACGCGTTCGAGGTCGGGATCGATAACGTCCGCAGCGTCTCGCTTATATCGTGATCCTCCACGTCCTCTGCCGTCTCCGATGCCCATGATGAAGGTGTTCCGGCTGTGGTTCGCACCGTTGCGCTTGACTGAACAGACACGTCCATCGTCCGGTCCCCCGGCGCACCGCTGCTCATCAACACCATCGTCTTGACGGCCGACGCCCCAGGCTGGATCATCCCAAACTGAACACCTTTGATCAGTCCCGACGATTTCTCACCGTCCAAGGTGATGAATTGCACTGTGGAGCGATGAGAAGGACGCTGGACAGAATGGTAGGCAAGGACACACCTGCCTCGTCCACCTCGGTGGGCTGCAACAACACGTCGACGACCACATCCAGCGCTCGATCGTCGGTGTTGGTGATCTCGATCTCGATCGGATACGCCTCGTCCAGCAATGCATGCTCTTGGCGCGCAAACGAGACCGACAGCCGGTGCGGACGGTGTCGAACGCTGACACAAGAAAAAAAAGTAAACGTCTGGTGCATGTACAGCATCGAGCACACTCACGTCACGCTTGCAAAGTCGTCCCTTGTCACTGGGGTGAAGGACAGGGGCCGCACAGAGCGCAGCCATCGAGGAACGACGGGGCTCGACTCCCGCGATGCACACGGTTCGTGAGGGACCTCGATTGTCCAACTCCGCTCCCTCAGCGTCATCACAATGTTGGTGACCTGCCCGATTCAAACCATCGTCGTCGCACCGCAAACAAGGGGACAGGAGAACACGTACGCTAAACGCGCCGGGCACATCTGAGGCGAGAGTGCCCATCAAGACGATCTGGTCCCCGGGTCGCCACCGCAAATGCACCTCCACCTCAACGGGCACCTCTCCACGTATCTGACCCAGCGAAACGAGCCGCACTTGTTCCGAATATAGGGAAGCCTCATCGTGGTGGACAACGATCGGTGGATACCCTTGCGAGAAAAAGATGGTGATCGAGGCTACCGGGAGCGCAGATATCGCGGCGTCCGAGGGTGCGACCAACGAGATTTGAAACGCGGCCTCTTCACCCACCCGGACCTCGGGTCTCCAAAAGACCACGGACGTGTTCACTGCAAAGTTTCAGTGCCATCAGTCAGAGGTGGCCATCCCAACACGTACGAATCGGCTCAGATTCCTTGAGGTCGACGACCAGGACGTCCTCTGTCGAAAGCGGAACGGAGCTCTATCGTTCAAAAGTGAACCCAGATCGTCGCATTGTTTTCGTCGACGAGCAAGTTGCGTACACACCTTGAGAAGTGCCAAAAGATCGTCTTGCAGTATCTCGGGCCCATCCATGTCGCCTGTAATCACCCCACCGGGCCCACATCAGACGAGAATCGAGACCAGACACGTACACGCACCGTATCCGATCATCTCTACCATCAGTCTCACCGTCAACTCCACGTCGCCCAACCCTTTTGCACAGGCATACCAAGTGGGGAAGAGTGGACGGAGCATCGTGTTCCACTTTTCTCGCCGGTACGTCTTGGCGATCCGTTCAAAAAACCTAGGTGGCCAATTTTTTCAGTATGTGACCCGGCCATCCACGGCCGCAGCACAAATACGCACCGAATGGCCAACTCGAAATTCCCAGACTGATAGTACGTGTGTGCGATGCGGCACGCGATCCACAGCGTCAGTCTTCCCTGGCTCGTCGTCGAACTGTACTTTTTGAACAGCTCGTATGATTTCGTGTACAGCTGCCGCCCAAAGCGCCAGAACTAAATACACCGCAGCTCGTGGTCGGGACAAGACGTACCTCCAACACGATCGTCAAGTGATCGACTTTTTTTTCGTGGACATATCCGGGGGCCGCGCCCTCGGTCGCCAAAAAGCGCTCGCGTCTAGCCTCGGTGCAACGCGCCGCCATGTAGTAATAGTAACCGGGATGTTGCAACGCGTTGCTGGGGTTCAGTCCGAGCGTCCGGACGGCGTCTGTGTCGAGTGGTGCACCGCCTGGACCGACTGCCGACGCGAGCACTGCGCCAGAGGCCCGCGTGACTGGGACGTGTGTTGGAAACACGAGCGTCGAACGGGAGCCCTGCTCCAGAAGTTCTGCGAGCACGCGGTGTCTGGAAAGGGGGGGGATCCGTTTTGAGGAAAGGGGAGCAAAGGACCAACCCATCATCGTGTGCAACCAGGTCTGGACTTACTGTCGTGCCATCCAGCTCCAATACTCGAACGTCTCTTCGCCGATGCCCCAGCCGCGCGAAAAGTCGGCGAAGCGGCGCATGTGGAGGTTGTAGTGTGACAGTGCGAGCGCGTGCTCGTTGTTGTAGAGATAGAGCTTCGTGATCTGAAGGGCCGCAGTGAAGGCGGGTTCGAGGGTGGTTTCGTATCCCGCTCACCTTGAAGTTGATGGTGTCTGCGAGTACCTTGGCTTCTGCCCACCGCTTGGTTCGTGGGGGCAAGATGGCGGTAGAGCCAAACATGATCATCAGGGTCGTGTACGCGTCCTGGTAATGTCTACTGAACGTCAGCGAACAGAAAAAACTGTGCAGGAGCTGTCGGACGACACACTTGAGCGCCACTTCGTCTTCGCCTCTGAATTCTGCAAAGCATGCCATCTTGTATTCGTACCGGACCGTCCATCCTTCTGGGCGGAGTGGGCGCGGGGTGGCGGCACCGATGGGAACGAGCGGCGGTGGGTTGTAGGACGACGTCTGCGAGTGTCGATTGCGCTTCCGACGGACCCGTTTCGAGTGGGACGTGTAGTACTCGACCGCGGGATCGTACAGCGCGTCCTGCAAGCTTTGTATCGAAAACGAGCCGTCTCAGTCCCAGAGGGCAGGCGCTGGACGACAACACAAAACGGACCTGCGAAGAAACTCGTCCAGTTCTGCGGGACTGACGGGACTGAGAACGAACAGGGCCGCCCTCGAATCGAGCCCGCTTTGTCTTCGGACGAACGACAGCCGACCGTCGAGCGAGGGATCGTCTGTAGGACAGCACACGCAGAGACCGTCACCCACACGCACATGCGGGGCAGGAAGAAAAAGAAAAGGAAGCGGACAGGGAGGAGGGGGGGAGACGTACCGAGCATGCGTCTGCTGGCCAACAAGACGACGGTGAGCTTGATGCCGCGGTCGCTCGCGGATTTCTTGCGCTGGGCGATCTCTGCGCTGAGCTCTGCGTCTCGTCCGCGTTCATCGTCGGCGCCATCGCGATCGCGGTTGTGCTCGGTCTTCTCGGGTGTGTCGAGAGGGGGGAAACGGGGTGGTGTCGCACCGCCGGGGGCTGCCTCGAACAGGCGCAGGAAGAGGACGAACACGCTCGGGAGCAGGCTCGTGTGTTTGCGTATCCATATCGGGGCGATCAGGCCGTCTGGGTAGAGCGGGGAAGATGGGGTGAGCGGGGACAGCGGTGAGTGTGCGGATGGGTAGGCGGGGTCGTCCGGGGCGACGAGCTTGCGCGGCGGGAAGCGGACGTTTTTGTCGACGAGGACGACGTGGAAGGACTTGGTTCGCTCTGGGGCCCATATGGACGGGCGAGACTGAGGCTGGAAGGTGTCGCGGAGGCGGGAGACGAGGAGCACAAACGGGTCCTGGGATTTCGGGGGCGGGGGTGGTGGAGAGGCGGGGGCGGCGGGGACGGGGACGGCGGGGGCGAGGGAAGCGAGCCGGGCGA
>JBBPTT010000125.1:0-49742 GCA_038094175.1 Boletellus aff. lepidospora
CCTCCGTCGCGAGGGACGAGCTAGTCAGAACGAGAAGCTCCGAGTACGATGGAAGGCCAAACATCGCTCTGGAGGACGGGAACGCGGACCAGAATGCGGAAGAGCTTGGCTTGGCCCGAACTTTTGTGTCCTCGAATTGTTCTGGAGAAAGCCGTTGGACGACCGCCTGCTTATATTTCCTCCCGTGACTTTCTTTGTAATCAGCTCTCACGCTCACCAACACAGGGTTCTGTTAGAGTCTATTGCTTCGGCAATCTCATGGACGGTCTGGTCACCAGACTAACTACATGGGACTTTGTACACTTCTTCTTCTCCTCCAAGAAATAAACAGTGCAGTGGGTATCCGCGTCCGTCACAAAGCCAAGAAACGAGAGAACCGGCAGATAGGCCTAGTGTTACCTTTCAGTGACATCAGCTGAGGACTGGCGTTCAGTGGACACCTCTGCTGCGAGGCGCGAAATCTCGGAAAAAGCTACTTTGAGGGAATCCAGGTCTGCATCGAGGCTCTCGGCGCGTTTTTTTATCTTTAGATAGGCAAGTCAGAACTGGCGCAACAAAAAAAACAGTGGCGCGCACCGCTGAAATAGTGTCACTTGCCGCGATGAGTTCGTGATGATGATTGTACACGAGGGCCTGTCGCTCGCTATCCAGTTGCCGGATCTCTTCTTGCAATCTCAGCATTCCACCATCACAAGAAAGAGGAATCACACCTGAAAGAAGTTCGTTCTCGCGCTTAAGTAAAGTAGTGAGAGAAGACGTCGTGATTAACTGATCGTAGTATGCCTTGGCATCGAAAGCAGGCGAGTCTGCCACGACGACGTCAATGACAATCAGAGTGGAGCGACATGCAGACATGCCCATATTCATCGGATCATTGGTCTTTCCCGGAATTGGAGGCGGTGGTCCCACACCAAGACCATAGTGTTTCCTCAACAGGTCCATCGCGCGGGTCTTCGTTCCGGGGGGAGTGAGGGCCCCCGAGGGGATCGACTGGCCGAGTGCAGAGTTTGGGCGGTGGGGGACGGAGGCTGGAGGACTCGTCGAGCGGAGTGGTGAGGACGCCATCCGTTGCATCGACTGCCTTTGCTGCTTGGGCGGCGAAGGCGGCATGGACTCGGACATTCTCGCTGGCAGAGCAGCAGCGTCACGATCACGTGCCCCACACGCTGTGATCGACTCGCGCTTTGTAATTACGCCTCTGCGCTCACCATGGCTGACGGCGACAACAGCTGGCTCATTGCTGACAGCGAGGACGAGGGCACGTTCCAGCTACCTCCAGCAAATGGTCACGGGGCATCAATGACAGACCCGGGTCATTCGACCTCTCTTGACGGTGAGTCTCACTCATATCATACTCGCCCGCCCCGTAACAGCAGTCTGCTAGCCTCCGTGATTCAGACGGCCTCCTTCACTCCAGACCGGCCACATACCCCTCAGCCAGGTCTCCAACCTCCGTCGATATCGGGGGACGAGTCTCTCTTCACCCCACCGCCGGCTAGGATAGACTCCACCATCAGCAACTTCACAAGTATACCCTCAACATCTGACGGTCCGTCTACAATGGCACCCAGACCACGTCCGAGGCCACGAGTGGTGATAAAGAAAGTTGCAACCTTTTATCACGACGCCGACGTAGCGAGCACATCATTCTCTCACATCAGCGATCCTCCTATCTCAGCAACGAGGCGAACCAATGATAGTATTCGTCCAGAGACGGCTACGTCCTTTGGTATTTCTGAGGGGCCCGGCGATGCGTACTCGTCGTTAGACATAGCGGAGCGTGCCAAGATGCGCTCAAGGAAGAAGACACAAACGGCCAAAGCATCTATACACCTCCCAGGCCACATAAATGAAGTTATTGAACTGACGTCGGACGAGGATGAGTTTTCGTTGAAACCCACGAAGCGCCAGAAGAAAAAAGGAAACCAAAAGTCTAAGGCGTTAGCAAAGCCGCGGCCGAAGCCCACGTTGAAAGTCAAGCCACCAGCTATTATGCCAAGTGGTTCGCCACTCGGTGCTACCGTGGACCGCTCCCCAGAACCACCGCCCGCACAGCAAGTCTCTTCTCAATTGCCTGCGTCAACGTTACCTACCATCCCCCCGTCAACGCCACCGCAAGCCCGCGAACTCACCCCCCCTTCTTCTCCTCTGGTGACTACTCGAAAACGCAAGAGAATTCGACCCTCGATCGCTGACGATGACGATGACGACGAGATGAATATCATTGGTAACAACACCACCAGAGTTTCTCTCTCGTTGACAGAGCCTCCAACCTTCTTCGCCCCCTCGTCTTCTTCACTGCCCACAGATTCTGGAATTGAGATTCCTCCTGTCGAACCAGCTAGCGGTCGCAGTAAAAAGGAACAGCCGTCTAGCAAAAAGGGAACACGATCAAAGGCGCAGAATAAAGGAAAGAAGGGCAAAAAGGCGGAGATGACCAGCGCCGTATCTAACATGGCAGAAGAATCCACGACCATAACCCAGGGACCTTCTACGCCAGCTGCTTGCCATAGCCCGAGCGAGCACCATTCTCCAGGGGTTAGAAACTCTGCTATGGCGAAGAAAGTCCCGGGAGCTCGATCCGCAGCGAGGAAGGGAAAGGCTAGAGTGATCGATTCCTGCGAGGAAGACGACGAACCGGACCATCCATCGAAGCCTATCGCAGCTCGTACCCCACCTGCAGACGAAGGAGAGGGTCAGAGAAGCAAGGTATACGGGTTGTTATTTCCTTGACTCTTTGCTTATACATGTTTGACCCAGGAAAACCTACGACCAGATGACATTAGCTCTGGGAAACGAGACCCACTCGAGCGCGTTTTGGCAACCCCCCGCCCTCAAGATCGTGGTTCTGCAGTCAATGCCAAATTAACGCCCATGTCAGAGCTCATTCGACGGGTGAATTCGCAGCCGAATTCACCCTTTCCCAGTGCATCTCGAACATATACCCCTTTTTTGAAGTCTTCTCGGACGATGCTATCAAGAATCGCCCCGCTTCACCCAAATCGCCGGACGCCGCCACCGCCACTACCCCGCCCTCCTCCCCCGAAGAAGAGCAAGAAGCAACTTGAGATGGAAGAGAGGGTTGAGGAGGAGTTGGCTGAGACAATCGACGGATGGTCTTGTCTTACGGATGACGAAAGAAAGGCTCTACGAAAATCGAGGATTGACGCCGAACTGGGTTATGAATGATCAAGGTGGTCACATTTTCTTTGACTTGATCTGGCGCTCACTTGTTCTGGACTTTGATCGAGATTGGCTCGCATTGCTGCCCATGTAAGTATGTAACAATCCTCATCCCGACAGTCCCAACCCTGTCCAAGCTGCTAGTCCCCGTGCAGGAACTCATACCTAACTATTTTCCTTTACAGTATTGTAACATGCATGGTAGTGTAACATAGAGATAAATTGGGTCTCACTCGTCAATGATGCCCTTCGTACCGCTGCTCTCAACACGCAGATTCCCCCTTGAACAAGCATTGGAAATGAGTGCCAGGATTCTGCTCTTGCACTCCTTCACCTTTGGTTCGTCGAGCTCCTCGAACTTTGGTACGGCTTCCATCAGCTGCTCATCTGGAAACTCCTCCACTATTCCCTCTGCCGTATCTTTACACGTCCTTCTCCACCCAGAGCTATTGAAGTCCCGCTCCCCCATCTGCGTTGCTACCACTGCCACCTTCACTCTCCTTTGGCAGAAATCGGTATAAATCAAGTTATAGATCTTCCAGTGGACATTGACCCTGATTTTCTTCGCATCAATACATAACAGAACAAGATTGAATCTCGGGTTTTTGCCGCGCAACAGTTTTTTCAGCTCGCGATCGGCATCAGGTAGGATCCTGAGGAATTTGAGTGCGCGAGTCGGTATCGCCTCCGAGTCCGACGCCTCGTTGAGCCCCCTCGTGTCCCAGATACAATATCTGGTGCCCGCTTCTACGACCTCGTACTGCATGGCGCGGGTGGTGCACGGTCTGACGTTGTTGTTCACTTCAGCAATTTCCTTGCCCTTGAGCACGTTCACTAGAGTGCTCTTTCCGACCCCGGTCGTGCCGACGAGGGCAACGTGCATGATAGGCTGATTCAAGCGCTTGACGAAGAGAAAGTTGACATCGACGAAGACCAGGGATGAACGCAAAACTGACCGACATACTGCGACCTTGACAGCTGTGGCAGAGTTTGGTCGCTGCAGCTCGGATCGAGTGATGGTGCAATGTGGTTGAACTGAGATTGCTTGGCACACGGTGTGGTTCAGAGGCACGATATGCTCAGTATATATATCCATTGTCGCCATGTGGAATCCGGCAGGTTGTGCCACGCCTCGCTGTAGCTGGCAGGCTAGATGATCGTGGCAGCTGGGGGGTCTCGATGCCCGCCTCTGGTACAATGCTTGTTTACCGCTCGAAACACTCCGACAGTTCGAAAACGGTACATCGCAGATGTAACCATGATACACGGTATAGAATCCCATCAGCACACATGAGCCAAGTGCTTGAGGTCGAAAAGCGAGATACTGAAAGGAAACATTTAGATCAGCCAAACACCACCAGCGCCGGAAAGCCAAAAGACCAGATCCTTGAGAGCCAGGGAATCTTCCGTGTACTCTGGAGAAGATGTATCTCGGTATCTCCGCACCATCAACAGGGGGGTGCTGGCGCTGTCAAACCCAAACCCCAAGCTCAGCGCTCCTAGCTGATCCTTGCACCTCTTTTCCCACTCCCTTGCGAAGCCTGGGGTCATCTGGGTAATCACAACTACTGGTTTGACCCTCCTGTCGCAGTATTCGACATAAACCTTGCGAAAATGCTGCCAGTGGATCGGAACGTCTATCTTGGACGCGTGGATGCACCACATGAGGATGACGACGGAATCAGACCCCGGTTGCTCCCCGTCACTCAGATCATTGACGCGCTTTCGACAGATGTCTCGGAGATCGCGTTCGTGCTGACGTTTGGAGAGCAACCCGAAGCCTTGCTGACGGAACCAATTGGCTGCCGTGTCCATGAGACCGGGGTGATCCACTGCCTCATCGAGGCCCCGCGTGTCCCAAAGGTTGCATTGCAAGCTTGCCTTGTCCATCTCAAGCGCGGCGGTATGGACAGTAGTTTCTATGGGACAAGGTCTCACATCGTTCGATACTCTGGCTGCCCGCATAGAGCCGTCCGTAGCACCAGTGATCATGTTGATCAGAGTGCTTCGTCCGACGCCGGTCTGGCCAGCCAGAAGAACATCGATGTTGCGTCTACCCTTGCCCATAGTAGTCTGATGCAGGGGAGTCATGCCAATCATAGGCATCGAAGAGTCCGTAACTACTTACATTGTGCGCTGGTGCGGCGGTGCCAGGTAAATGTTGGGTGCGAGACGTGGTTGTTGGGCCGAAGGGTTATTGCGAGGCAGGTGCTTCAAGTTTGTAACCTCAGTGCACGAGGCAGATCTTCCTAGATATGACATCGCTTTGATGAAAACAAACGACTCCGCACCCTATATATACATAATCACCAGCTGGAAGCTGCTGCTCTGCGTGGGTGTTCCGGAAACTAGTAAGAGGATAGCCGAGGTTTAAAACCAGGGATGGTCGTCGCATGTTAAATGCAAGTGCCAGCTGCCAGCAGGCAAGTAGGATGTTCTGGGAACGGGTAGTAAAACCAAGGTCAGCACTGCGAATTGTTTCCTAGTCCGCGACCGTCCGAAGGCTACTACCGTACTAGTTGGCAATCAATCATTTTTCCGCCACACCGTAACATCCGCGCCAACTGTTACTTGAATGTCGCTCCATCACAGAGTCAAATGATTCCTCAAGTGCATAGATCATTTTATCTGAGGGCGGCCGTATTTTTTTACCTGCGCATTTCTTGGGGATTTCCTAAGAAAAGTCGGAGACAGGCCTCCTTCCCATTGCCGTCCGCTGTCTCTCGAGCCTCCTGAACGCTAGTGGCACAGCTTGCATAAAGACACTCACACTAAATCATTTATCATAGATACCATTGCACTTCTCTCTACCTTGCCACGGGACTCGTGTTTTCTCCCCTTCGACACAGAACACCATAGGGTATTTTCGGAACTCGCGTTCTGCCTGGAAATCCCTCCGTGGGTCGTGGAATGAAAGTTATTTCCTGTTCTTGGGCCTCGTCCGGACCCTCGCGACCTGTCGCTTCCTAGGTTTGGGTTGAGCGGTGTGCCATCTGCCTCCACTGGTTGGTTGGACGAAAAACAAGCCGTTGAACATATTTACTAGCGTGTTCTTCGCGGGCCCAGCCATGCAACATACTTAATGTGCCCATTCTGTCCGTCGACGACGCTTACGGTGAGAAATCATGCTATACCGTAGGTGCTGGCGCACTACAGCCTAAACAAATGTGGATCGAAGCGAGCAGGCAAGTTGATCATGACTGTTGCAATGATAGCTATTCTTATAGTACCAGAACTCGAGGACCGCGTTTATACCGTGGTGCATGCTATAGTGCATGCCTCGCCCCAACCAATTCATCGCCAGTACCAAGGTGCGATCATTACTTTATCCTGTTCATAGCTTCGGGAAGGTTTGAATCGATCAATACTGAGTATGCGAAAAGGCGCCTTGTAGGTACAAACCATTTGGGTATAAACTAGGCCAGTCAACCCGCAGGTAAGAAGGAAGGCATGATACAAAAAGCTGAGTATGCAGTCATTAATTAGCGTTAACGTTGGCTGGTCTAGTAACCATAAGTTGGGAAATGACATCTCTGAGAGCCTCGGAATCTTCTGCGTACTCGGCGGATGATGGATTTCGGTGTTCCCTCACCCTCAGCAGGAGAACATCCGTGTGATCAAAACTAGTCCCCAAGCCCAACAACTGGAGCTGATTCCTGCACCGTGGCTCCCATCCGGTCGCATTTGAAGACATTCGGGTAATCACTACCACCGGTATGGCCTTTCTTTCGCAATATTCTACGTATACCTTGCGGAATTGCTGCCAGTGGATTGGCACGTCGATTTTTGTGGCGTGAATACACCACAAGAGAATCGGTTTAGCCGTCCTGGTCCGGTTCCGGATTGTTTCTTTCAACTCACGCTCCTGCTGGAACGCAAGCTGGCGGATTCGGTCCACGATTTTGGCCATGAACGGTCGGTCGTGGTTGTCCACCGCTTCATCAAGGCCTCGCGTGTCCCAAAGTTGACAATGCAGCCCGGATCCGAGTTGCATTGAATAGCAAATGGTATGTGTGGTGCACGGACGGGCATCGTTGGACACCTCGGCTGCTGTTGGTGCTCTGTCCTTGATGCGTCTGACCATGTTGATAAGGGTACTTTTGCCAACACCAGTCTGGCCAACAAAAAGGACATCAATCTCGACTTTTTGCTGGAAACGGGATGGTATTATACAAGGCGCTCGGCAGCAAGACCACTGACGTACCTCCGCCATTGCGACTGGTGAGAACGTGATCTTCTCAATACGGGCGCAAGCGCGTCTAGTTGCGCTTGACGTGGTAAAGGGTATACGGGAAGCACAAATGTCGTGCCAGCAGCTCCACGAAGACTCGTGCACGAGGCCGATCCATATCAGTGATCATCATGGTATCCGAGTGCCCGCTCCATTTAAAGATATTTGCTCTTGCCAACACGGTCCACGGCTTGATAGCCAGACACTTGGGCGTGTCCCCCGGACTTCGCTAGTCCCAGCAAGCCCTTACATGACCACCGTCGTGAATTTCCACCGCCTTGGAGAGCTACGCGAAGCTGCCAGTCACCTGGTTTGAGAGGACATACGTGTCAGGCAGTGGCGGTGCAGGCTCACCGCAGTTCCCGTCGACGCGTTCGAGTTATCCACGATCCGTTGGCCAGCTCAACGCCAGCCACCCAGCAGCCCAAATATATTGCGACCCAGAAAATGGCCCTGTCTTACCTTACAAGTGCTCTCGATACCTTGAAGGATCAGGCCAAAGACGCAATCTGGGCACTCTCTTCGTGTCTTTGCCAGCAGTCTGCCAAGATCAAAATTAATGGTCGAACATGTCAGTATACAACGGTCACGTCGTTGACAATGTGGTCGGGTTGTCATACGTCGACCTGGGTTACTGACAAATTCCCAATAGTCGACATTATCAAAGTCCTTGGCGAGGGCGGATTCTCCTTCGTCTACCTTGCTCAGGATGAAACCAGCGGCGTCCGTAATCGTCTATGAATATTTCGTTGTCTTGACGCATTCCTGCTCAGAGACAATTTGCCCTGAAAAAAATAAGATGTCCCACTGGGTCGGACGGTGTGAGAGAAGCAATGCGGGAAGTCGAGGCGTACCGACGTTTCAAGTGAGTATCTATGCGACTGTTGCACGCAACTCTCGATGTAAATGTGGCTTTAGGCATCCAAATATCATACGTATACTGGTGGGTTTCTTTCTCCAATAAACACCAGGTCATATGAAACTTCATTAGGACTCTGCCGTCGTTCAAGATCCCGAAGGTGAAGGCCAAATTGTATATCTCTTTTTACCTTTGTACAAGGTTCGTTTGCGCTGGGATGCGTTTCCTTTTTGTTTTTCTAACGCATAGTCAAGCGTGGAAATGTCCAAGACGCCATCAACGCGAACATTGTAAACGGCAAGCACTTCTCGGAAAGAGACATGGTCCGCATCTTCAGGGGTACATGTGAAGCTGTCCGTGCCCTACATGACTACCACGCGACATCTGGCGCGCAAAATCACCCCCCTCCAACATCTTCCCGACACAGTACGCCGTCTGCCTCGCACACCCACCATCTGAGTGATCATCACTCCGACGACGAGGAAGACGACGAACTATTGCATGCTGGAGGTGCTGGCTCATCCGTGAACGTTCCTCTTGTGAAGAAGCGTCGAGTGGATGTGGAAGACGATGCATTTGACGATTCCAAAATAACAGACCCTCAAAATTTAAGCTCGGAGCCTGGGAAGGGTGAACATGTACCATACGCTCACAGAGATATCAAACCCGGGTGAGTGTTTCGGCAATTTCATTGTTCCTCGACTCAAGGACTTTGGGGATAGAAACGTTATGATTGCGGACGACGGTGTGACACCGATTCTCATGGACTTTGGTAGCGCAATGAAAGCTAGAATCCGTATAGAGACTAGATCACAAGCGTTGATGCAGCAGGTGAAACATGTGATTCATTCTATTACGGGATCTTATAGGCAGCACTGCAGGACATTGCAGCTGAACAAAGTACGATGGCCTACCGGGCACCAGAACTTTTCGATGTGAAAACGGGTATAACTCTGGATGAAAAGGTCGACATCTGGGTAGGGCCCTCTCTCTCACCTATCTTACGATACGCTCATTCCACCAGTCACTCGGCTGCACATTGTTTGCAATGGCGTATTCACATTCTCCGTTTGAGAATACCCAAACCACGGAACAGGGTGGATCCATCGCAATGGCTGTTTTGAATGCACAATACAGGCATCCAAGTTCTGCCTATTCACAAGGTTTCAAGGACTTGATCGACAGCATGCTGAGAGCGAACCCCAAAGAACGGCCTAGTGTCCATCAGGTGTGTGCTACGTTGACTAATCCTGACCGTTCGGATGAACATAGTTGTAGGTTATCCAATCAACTGACAGGGTGTTGCAGTCGTTAATGTAGATCGACATGCATAGCAGGCCATCGAGGACATTCCATTATTCGCTGGTGGATTTTCTACAGGTATTATCTACTGAACACATATATCTCAAAGCCTGGTCAACCGGTCGTCACTATTTTATGATGTCTCGTGGCTTTCCTCGTGTTCTTGAGTCTAGATATAAGGACCAGCTTTTTCCTATCACCAGAATTCTTGATAAGCGAGGTTGATTTTGCTGTCACGTCCCGGCTCTCTGTGATTATGTTGGCAGGAGTATTACTTTCCAACTTTTTCCTCTTCTGAGTTTTTCCTGGCTTCTCTGCCGAGCTCCGAAGGTCCATGGTAGGTGGTGCGGCAGGTCTTGTTTCATCAACCGTCGAGGAATTTTTCAATGCCTTCTTTGCTATTGCTTTCACCTTGAGCTCTCTGTGGTGTTGCCTCTTTCCGCGCATCTTTGCCTGTCTAACTTGCTGCAAGATCTCCTGTCTAGATTTTGTGTTTGCAAAGAAAGAAGTCCTCACACGTTTCAAAGCCCGCTTGGACAATCCTTGCGGTTCCGCCTTTCGTTCATTAGATGCAGAATGGATCGCTCTAACGAGTTCCCGAGCATCGCTGTGCGGGTCCACACCAGCAGACAGTCGTCTGAGATGCTCAAACCGTCGCTTGTGCGCCTGAATATGCGAGGCCTCAGCAAAGAAAAAACGTTGATGTTCTTCCTCACATACATTTGCATTTCTATGCGCAACGGCGATTCCTGTATTTTTTATGAGTTTTCCTTTACACAACACGCACCCATGGATAGTCGGGTCGAGAGAAACGAGGTAGATTGGATCTTTCAGAGCCTCTGCAACTGACATCGGGGGGTCCCCGCTGACGCCTTCGTTTTCCGAGGCTGCATCCTCTCCCTGATCTTCATCCTCGCCAGTGCCTGCGTCCGGGTCGGATTGGGCACTCTCGCGGTCCAGATCTGAGTCGGACTCATCAGAGTCCGTGTTATTGAGAGTAAACGTTCCCAGCAAGTCTTGGTCTAAACCCAGTTCTTCCTCCTCTTCCCGTCTCTTTCGTTTTTTATCCAGCCGCTTGAACATTGAACTAGGACTGGGTTGAACTTTGTGATAGTCGAACCCGGAGCGATCTGGATGCATAGCCACCGGCCTCCTGCTCACATTTTCTTCCGTCCATGCACTGCCGAGGGACTCGACGGCTCGGATTCAGAGACGTCGCCAGTTCAGGCCATATCCTCGAGAAATGTCGTCAGCAGACTAGAACACTCACACATCCGTCTCCAAGGCCGGATAGCCTCGTTTCTCAAGGTCCTGTGCGCACTCGATCCTCTGATGAAGCAAAGCATGTCACGAAGATCACAGAGCAGCTCCTCAATGCGGCTTCTAGGTCCCGAGTGCTACCTGCGTCAGGGTGGAAATACAAAAAGTCCCTGAGGGGAGAAGAGAAACGACTTGAAAAAGACATCCGAACCGGAAGTCGAAGCGGACCCCCGACAAAAGCCCTTGCTGCATGGCAGGACGCGGGAGTAGACTCTGCCCTGGAGCTGAGCGAGACGGACGGGTCCCAGGTGAATGATATGCCGACCCTTGGCACATATGTCGACATTCGGAGGCATGTAACACATCTGGTTCCGCACGCACGGTTCACTTACTTTGTCCTAGGGATTCGACCTCGGCATCGGGAATTGTCCTTGGCCACGCCCTGGTCGATAATCGCAATTACATCCTTTCCCTTTCCCTGTCTGGAGACATACTCACTCACTACACCGCCGATATCTTCTTCGAAATCCCTCAAATGGTTCCCCGTGACCTTGCTGAGAGGGCTGGTATCACTTCGTCACCTACCAAGAGCACAGAGATCAGCGCACGCGTGGAAATTCTTAGACGGCTGCGAGAGACCGAACACCGAGTCACCCGGTCCTATTGTGCCATCGGTAGCCGGAATATCGACCTCTACCGTCTCGTTAGATCACCAAATTCCGACGAGTGGTCGACCATTACATTGCCAAAGGCCGCAGAGCTCATATGTGACCCGAAGAACGTGGACTATTACGACTTACTGGCTACTCATCGTTACCTCATGAACCATGCTGTCGAATTCGTCCCGCACCTCGTTTCCCATCGTACAGTCCAGGCGTGGACTGTCCGTCCGCAATCTCACGTGAATAAACTGGCTGCCGTCAGGGACCTGATTCACCAGACGAGTCCTACCATTGATTCATTTGTGTCCAAGGCCCGTGTAATCATGGCTGCCAATAGGAAGCGCTTTATAGAATCTTGGAACGAGCCCCCTACTCAAGAACTGAACGCGAGTGTCCACTATACACGAGAAGATCGTCTGATCGTCGATGTGCTGCTTCACTCTCTTCACCGCCATCGCTACATTCGTGCCGACCCTTATTCCCCTGTCGTGACGACCATCCTCAAGAAATTGGAGGTTGCGGAAGTAATTGACATCGCGGTCGTACGTCAAGTCTTGGTCGACCTGGGTCATCTGGCACCATGGAATG
This sequence comes from Boletellus aff. lepidospora, assembly GCA_038094175.1. Classification (NCBI taxonomy): domain Eukaryota; kingdom Fungi; phylum Basidiomycota; class Agaricomycetes; order Boletales; family Boletaceae; genus Boletellus; species Boletellus aff. lepidospora. The sequence continues at coordinate 12,086 of JBBPTT010000125.1, forward strand.
ACCCGGTATGCAGATGGTTGGAACTTGACCTGGACGATGGCCCAGAGGAGCAGTCAGCGAAGATTGTTGCCGAAAATCAGGTTGTTCAGAAGAATATGGCCAAGATGCTCGGAGCTAATCCGCAAAACAGTACTCCTCCCGGCCCAGAGGACTTGTACCTCCGCGATCCTGTTGAACACCTGCGACATGACTTCGGCGATTTGCCCGTTTATGTTGTCGATGATGTCAGCGCTGAAGAGCTAGATGACGGTTTGTCGATCGAGCCCATCCCTTCCGAGCCTGGCGCCGCGTGGATACATGTCCATGTTGCGGACCCCACAGCGGTTATACCTCCTACGCACATCTTTGCACAGGAGGCACGCAAGATGGGATCTACAGTATATCTTGCGCATAGGACCTGGCCCATGCTCCCCAAGTCTTTGACACAGTCAACGATGAGTCTGGGTGCGAATTCGTGTTTTGGGCATCCAGAGCGCGTGCTTACCTTTAGCTTCAAACTGGACGTTGCGGGCAACATGACGGACTGCGCGGTCCAGGCGGCATTGGTCCGCAATATCGTCAGGGTGGATTACGATAGCGTGGATCTCCAGCTTGGATTGGCCAGGGGCTATGAATCCTTCCGTCCGTTTGACCTTCCTGGCAGCTCTCCCACTTTACCCGTGACAAGCTTGAGCACCGAGCACATTAGCAATCTGCGTTTGATTACTGAAGCGATCTCGCGGCATAGACAACGCAATCTGGACTCCAGCAATTACTTCTATACCGCCCTACCCAAAGCCAAGATCATTGTCACTCCCAGACCTCTGGTTAGCCCGTCCTTAGACTGTCTCGATTCCTATCGCTTCCGCGGTTTCCCATCCGTGGCTTATGAGGTCGCGGGGCAACAAATGCAAAGTTCTGGCGCGCGCATGGTCATTACGGAATGTATGAAGGCTGCATGTCGCGTGGCTTCTCGTTGGTCCTCCGAACACGGTGTCCCGATGCTGAGAAGGACGTCCAAGCCGCCCGTGTGCCTCGGGGATCCCCAAGCCATTGAGAAACTCCTGGCAATGCGCGACTCGGACGGCCACGTGGATTTTTACGCTGTTCAAAAATCCAAGCTATTTATTCCTCCGGTGGAGCATACACTCGAGCCGGCGATGCACTGGAGCATGGGGGTTCCAGATCGCGAAGGATACATCCGCGTCACGTCGCCTTTACGACGATATAGCGACCTCGTTGCACATTGGCAGATCAAGCACGCACTGCTCAACCCAGGGCAAAACACGTCGCTGTTCTCACGGGCATGGTTGGAGGAGTACGCACCAGAGATCAAGAAAAAGGAAAAGGAACACAAGCGGGCAGATAGACTGAATGTCGACTTCTGGTCCCACTTGTATATCAAACGTTTCATGGCAGAACCCCATCCAGCAACCGATCGCCACGATCCACTACAGTTCCTGGAAGCTACCATTTCTGGTGCGCGTCTCGACGGAGCTGGGATGGCCAAATCATTCATTTGTCACATACCCTCGCTTGGGTTGTTTGCGTCGCTGCCTGCGGCGTCGAGCAGGGTGCTGGGAGTTGGCGATGTCGTCAAAGTCCGCGTAAAGGGCGTTGAAATGGGACCACAACCGCGACTCGACCTGTCGTTGAGAGAGAGTTGACCAACTTTACGATACTAATCGTATGATTGCACTTCGACCTTTTTGGGTCAATGGCCTGATTTCAACTTGAGAAAAAGCTGCTGACTAAGCGGTGTATGGGGTGCAATAACTAGGATTTTTTTTGTGGCTTTCGCTGGTTGAGTTTTCGTTCTCCAATGTCGGCCAATAGCACGGTGCCCGTCGCGGGCTACGTCGCCGCCGTGCTGGATTCCACCCAGAACTATGTCGTCAACTCGCCGGGACGCGTCATCCTTCTTGCAGTCGTCTATTCGCCTCTCATTGCCATTGTCCTGAACATTCTTAGGCAGTTGGTATGTCCTCGCTAGTGTTTGCGGAACCAAACTAACAATGTGCTTGTAGGTTCTTCCCCGTAACCCTGCGTTGCCCCCGGAGGTGTTCCACATTATACCCATCTTTGGCTCTGCGATGGCATATGGCAACGACCCTCTGAACTTCTTCGCCCGGTGCAGAGAGAAGGTATGCTCTGACACCCCCTCGTGCTCGCATTGTTCATTCGTGTTGTCTTCGACAGTATGGGGACGTCTTCACGTTCGTTTTGTTGGGTCGTAAAGTTACTGTCGCGCTCGGTTCCAAGGGCAGCAACTTCATCCTCGGTGGTAAATCTGCGGCCTTCTCGGCAGAGGATGCCTACAAGGTGCGTCAGGTCCCATAGTGTCCCACTGTTGGCTCACTACGGCTTAGCATCTCACGACGCCCGTCTTCGGTAAAGATGTCGTTTACGATATCCCCAACGAGCTCTTCATGGAGCAGAAAAAGTTTGTTAAAGTCGGTCTTTCCACCGAAAACTTCCGTGCCTACGTTGGTATGATTGAAGACGAAGTCCAACACTTCACAAAGACGGACCCGGCCTTCTCGATCTTTCAACTAAACGACATCAACGAGTGGGGGCGCTTTGATGCTACAGACATCATGGCGCAGATCACAATTTTGACTGCTTCGAGGACACTTCAAGGTAGCGAAGTCCGCGCCAACCTGGACAAGTCTTTCTCAGAATTGTTCCATGATCTGGATGGCGGGTTTACGCCGGTGAACTTCCTGTTTCCCAGCCTTCCTTTGGAGAGTTACCGTAAGCGCGACGAAGCTCACAAGAAAATGAGTGCATTCTATTGCGATATCATTCGGAAACGTAGGCAATCCGGTGATGTGAATCAGGATCTTGACCCTATTCTGTCTTGTGCTCACGTATGTGACAGGATGCGCAGGACATGATCTCCGCGCTGATCTCTCAAAAGTATCGGGATGGTAGAGAACTCCCAGATCATGAAATTGCCCATATCTTGATCGCTCTTCTCATGGCGGGTCAACACACTAGTTCAGCCACTGGCTCTTGGGCTCTCCTCCACCTCGCCAACAACCAGCAAGTACAGTGAGTACACTTGCACGTTTCTTCGAGCATTTTCTGATCCTCTTGTTTAGGGAAGCGTTCTACCAGGAACAGGTGAAGCACTTTGGAAATCCGGATGGTACATTTAGAAGCATGACCTACGAGGAGCTCCGTCAACTACCCGTCATGGACTCGGTCATCCGGGAGACGCTTCGTCTCCACCCGCCCATTCACAGCATGATGCGCTACGTTCGTTCTGATGTTGCCGTTCCACCAACTCTCTCTGCACCTTCGGAAGACAGCACCTACGTCGTACCCCGCGGCCACTATGTTCTTGCTGCTCCAAGTGTTAGCCAGGTTGATCCCAAAATATGGCCCAATGCACAAGCTTGGGACCCGATTCGGTGGAGCGATCCCGAGGGCGTTGCAGCTCAAGCTTTCAAAGTATACTCGGATGAAAATGGTGAAAAGATCGATTATGGATTCGGTGCTGTAAGCAAGGGCACGGATAGCCCTTACCAACCGTTTGGTGCTGGCCGACACCGGTGTATTGGCGAGCAGGTAAGTCGTGGATACCTTGTTCGTTGCACGTCGGCTCAACTGCTTTTGGCAAGTTTGCATACTTGCAACTCGGGACCGTTCTCGCCACCTTGTTGCGCCAAGTAGAGGTTAAGCTGGACCAACCCATGCCCGAACACAACTACCGTGTACGTGTGACCGTGATCTCTGCTGTGACTTCCGTTCAACTTTATTTTGTCTAGACCATGATCACGATGCCCAAGACACCGCGTAATGTTTGCTATAGACGTCGGGCGTTTGATTAATTATTGTCATAGCTACCATTACCTTAATACGCTTAATGGGACAATTCGTTGACACTTATTTGTTTGGCGCTATGGTTATTTGTCACATGACCTTGAATCACTCACCTGAGCACTTTGTCCTGCTCGTCCAACGAACATGGCCTCGATATTCCCTGTCATCTTCATCCTCGCCGTCGTCTTGGGACTGATGGTCTGTGGCTACTTGTTCACCCCAAAGGGCCCACAGCAAACGTGAGTGTGAACCTGGCATTGGACGAATACCCAACGGTTAATTGCACTGCGCGTCCAGAACCGTTCGGACAGCTGTTGTGCTCACGCTTGTGTGTTGCTATCTCATGTGGGCAATCACCTACATGGCACAGTTGCATCCCCTCATTGGTTGGTATAAACCCTCTGCTTTGTACCACCTCATCTCACTGTGGGACTGGACGCACAGCGCCTTTGAGGTCGGCAACAGAGATCTGACACACCGACACGTGGCGCCTGTTTTATGGTTTTCATACCAGTCAGTCTGATGCAGCTTTTTTCCTGACCTGTCTTGACATCGCTCAGTTCTGTAGATGTACACGAGCTAGATACTAATATAGGTCCATTCCAGCCCAACCGTTGACGGGCTTTATACTTCTCCTTACTCTGAGCGGGTCGTACTTTCCCAATTTTCTCTCCAACTAGCGGCCCCACCCCCGCTAGCCTGAGACCATCCAACATCCTCAGGGCGCCAACGGGTACTGCTATAGGTCATACCCATATGTACTCCAGAGTCGAACGAGCTTTCTGCTACATCGCCATCCGGTTCATCGTCCTCGTGCATGGCCTCTTCGCTTTCCATTGATGTGGTTTGTTCAGAAAGCCAATCGGTGAGCCTCCCCACCAGTTGAATCTTCCAGTTTTCGCGCTGTTGCCCGGCAACTCTTTGCACCTCTAGCTCGGTACTTTGTTCTGCGGCATTGAGCATCACTTCTATGGACCCACCACACATGATAGGTAGGGGATCCGTAAACCAGAGCTCCTGGACCCCGAGGATCCTTTCCCCCCATTGTTGAAACTTGAGAACCATGGCTCCTTCGATTTCCTTCGTTCCCGAAGGGAACCCTACGCTTGGGTGCGCTTCGTGGTGATACTTCACCGCTAACGTGTGAGGTTCTCTGGTTGCACAACGAACGTCACGCGTTCCGGATTCCCTCGCCGCCTTGGAGAAATGGTTATCCAACCGCCTAAATGATGCAACTTGAGTGGCGCCGCCCAAGATCCCATCCCGCTGCCAAGGATCCTGTTCTCTGGGTACACCTATGGTCGCAGTCTCTACTGCGTATCCCCACTGGCGTGCGACACCTTCGCACCATCGGACAAATTCATCGACGGTCCATTCGAATTTGTGGTCGGAATGCCGGAATACGCGGTCTGTACGACCCGTCGGGTCGAGATGCCCTTTTGGATCCGCAACTCCAGGCGGCGCCCAACGTTGGTTGAACGTGTACGACGGCGTGGTGACGAGAAACACGCGTGGCTGGTACACGCCAAGTATGATTGGAGCGATTTGGACGAGGACGTCGTCTGTCAAGTGCTCAATGCTTACGCCGCACGCAAGAAAAAGATGGTCAGTTGCCCGAGAACGGTGGCATGACGCGCGCATGAGCCCTCACAGTTCACTAGCGACGATGCACTGCACGTTGACGAACGCGGGGTTGATCGCGTCCACGTTGCCCTGCCATAGCTCGACATCCAGGGGCTCCCAGCGCGTGTAGAGTGGGTTGACTGACGCCGGGGACGTGTACTGAGCGGCGATCTCGAGCTGGGAGGACGAGATGTCGAGCCCTGCGACGCGCGTCGTGTGTAGATCGGGCGTGCCTTGGTCATTGAGGCCGACGCTCCAAAAGAGCGAGGACAGTTCCTGATCGTCATCTTGGAAAAGGCTCGGTCTCAGCCAGGGGGCGGGCTGGCAGAGCGTCGCGAGGAGGGCGCCATCGCCGCATCCGACGTCGACGATCTGTACGATGTTTGTATGAGCGATCCGAACCAGCGAATGTGGTGCACCTCTGTCAGTCGTTCGCGCCGGAGGATGTCCAGGATCCATATTCTGCGTTGGTGATGGAGCGGAGGAAAGAACGTGACTGTGAGAGACTCGTGATCACTCTCCATGTTGATCTCAGAGAGCACGTCCGAGAGAGAAGGGAGCCCGATGTCGAAGCGCGCACCGGCCGCTTGGACGAGGCGGTTGGGGCTCAGGGAAAGCAAGAGGAATTGCGAGCAACAAGTCAATATACAATGCACAGGAAAGCACAGCGTCGGAGGAGACCCAATAAAGCCACTACTGAATATTACCGACAGCACACACGGCGACTACAAGACTAAAACGGCAACGATATGAACAACGCAAAGTTGCAGCCCGCTTTTAGCGAAGGGGCTGCGAGTGGATAAGGAAAATGCAAGCAGCTGAACGAACGTTTTAATGCCCGAAGCCATAAGCGGAAGTAGTGCAACACAAGGGTGATCGATGACTGGCGCAATGAATGACAACACGGCAAGCCGGGCTTAATCGGGTATAATCACAAGAAAACACGTCGGGGTCGTACGCACGGGTGGAGAGGTGCAGGCGGAGAGGTCAGACCAGGGCAGCCGACTGAAGGTAACCCCGGAAAATGGCGTCCCGCACTGAAAATTTTCTTGAGTGAGAACGACGTTGCCAGATGGCGGCGCACTCACCGTTGCCGATAATGCTTTGTGTAGCTTTCGTATCCTGGGAGAGTCATGCCAATCAGTGGAATGCGACGCGTCCTGGGACGAAGAGAACACTGACGGTAACATTAGTCAGGTGTGTATACAACACTCGCCTGTTCTCGTTATTCCTTCTGTGGACTTGCAGAAAATGTGCCCGGAAATACTGTACTACCGACTCGTACTCGTTGGAACGGTCGCCGTATGACAGAATACTATTCCCACATGAGGCGACAAAACGAAGACGTGACCGATACTCACTATTTGGACACAGGGAGGCCTCTTTCGAGCTTTTTCCTCAGAATGTCTGTCTTATCTGTGAATCTACTAAGCGGTCTCTCTTGCGACATGTGTAGCCAGACATACTGAGGAACAAAACCAAGTGAACCTTTTTCAGGAGCTGGTTTGAGCAGATCTGGGTGAAGAGCTGCAGGGAGTCGTCAATGCGGTTTGTGCGAGGGTCTTCTTCGAGGTACTATATCCAAGTAGTTCAAACTAAGCTGGGTGGGTTCATTATGGTGAACGCACTTGATCGAAAGCACTGATCGGGCTGACAAAGATGATGGCATTTGCATCGTCAAAGTACGGCACCCATGAATGGCGCTGCCCTCTGGCGCCACCGACGTCAAAGAGGTGCCAAGATACGGTCTTTCCGTGAATGTCAACATCAAAGACATGTTCCGTGACGCCCATCGTCTGGATACGGGCGTGTAGGATGTCGTCTGCTGCGTGTCAGCCAATGACGGCATAATATCAGTTCACTATGGCCTAACCTGTTGACGGAATATATCCTCGAGCAGAGATACGAGCAATATTGTTTAGGAAGCTGTGAAAATGAATTGTCAGTAGAATAAACGCATATATGCGCTCACTTACAACTCCGACCACTCGTCGAGTTTCAATTTTCTCTTTGACATCAAAGCACGAACTACCGGGTGCTCCCAAAGGGCTGTGATGTCTTCCCGTGACTGCTCCAGCATCGTAGCGACGTTGTCGACCAGAGCGTCTGAATTGACGTCAGCCGACGCAGCGGTACCAGGTCGTTCGATGACCAGTTCTGAGTTTTCCGTCTCCACTCGTTTGGACCGTCTTCCAATGAGTTTCTGGCCGGCATGAATAGTTCGAGCCTGCCAGCCGCTACGAACAAAGACTTCTCCTTTGCCGGACCCAGACACGGAGACACCGCCGCTGAGCCGATCGCCAAGCTGGGGCTCGATATTTACCAGGGAGACGAGGCGACGGCGCAAATCGGAAATGGAGGATCTCGTGGGCGAAGCCGTGGGACTTGAGAGTTCTACATCCGAAGAGAGTGTGTCGAGGTGTAAACCCACGATGCTGGCACGAGACGCCCTGGGTAAAGGGGAGTCGTCCTGGCTGAGCTCCTGACGTTCCAGCGTACTTTGAGAGTCGGAACCATCGTCCACGTCGTCCCACACCTCCAGCGTGACGAGTATCTTTTTGATAGAGCGCACAACATTGAAATATACAACTGTCCTCCAGGACATCCGCTCGCTCTCGAGCGAGGCTGGACTGTACATGAGCTGGAATTGCTTCTGCAGCGTCGATTTGCCTGACTCGGCCTGGCCCAAGAGGAGCAACTTGGGCGCAAAGACAGCATCAGACCCCCACGAATAAAGGAATACATGCACAATAAATCTCACCTTGACGTCACTCTTCGACCTTTTTAGCTTCTCGTGTTCATTTCTGAGTTCTTCGTCGATCTGGTCAGATACCCGACGAGCCTCAGCCTCCCGTCGTAGACGCGCTTGGCGGTCGGTTTCAGACTCCGTCGGTGGGGGACGGAGGGCGATTGAGAGGGGGTCATCCTGGCTACGGATGGAGGATGTGCGCATCATGGTGATGGTGTGAAGTAAAGATTTGGACGCGGAGGTAGACGGCAAGCCAAGCGAGCCGACCAGGTCGACTTGGCACCGTTCACAACGCGGCGTTTACTTTTAGCCACAATCAAATACTGGAAGTCACGCGTGACACGTCACACCATGGTAAGCTTTGCCCCCGTGCCACCATCGCGCGTACACTCAGCTCGTGCTAGTCCGTGACGCTCCACACGTCTCATGGTGAACTCAAGGTATGTCGTACCAGATTCTGGTTCTCCCGGAACATGACCACTGTTTTATCCAAGATCGAGGTGTTCTGCGAGGCTGTACCGAAAACTGCCGAGGTGAAGTGATCCCGTTCAGGCAATTCGCGTATTTCTTATCCCTGCGAGACTCTAGAACTTCCTAGCCCTCTGTGCCTCTGGATATTACGACGATTGCCTATTTCACCGGAATATCAAGGGTTTCATGATTCAAACAGGTGATCCGACCGGCTCAGGCAAGGGTGGCCAGAGTATATGGGGCAAACCGTTCGCAGACGAGATACGGTCCACACTCAAGGTACGGAGTCGCTGTGCTCATCGTACTTTTGGTGGGACTCAGCCCACCGCGTCAGTTCAACAACCGTGGTGTGGTCGCGATGGCGAACTTTGGGCCCGATTCAAACAAATCCCAGTTCTTTGTGATGTACTCAAAGCAATCACATCTTGACAACAAGTACACGATCTTTGGGAAAGTGATTGATGGCGCTGACTCCACTCTGGACTTGATGGAGCGTGTCCCTGTCAACAACAAAAATAGACCGCTCGTCGAAATCAAACTTACCCATGTAGGGCAAAAGCTGCAGCTGTGACACGGTTCCTGAATGATTTCTAGGTGACGATTCACGCCAATCCCATCGCTGACGCCCAGCTAGCGGGCCGTTGATGCAGCTTGTCTCAACATCATCACCATTGCGATATCTGCCGCCCCGGCACAGTGATTACATGCCATGTCATTGTTAAGGTATCGAGTTCACCGTTTGATAAATCCGACTAGCTCTCTCTGTAATTCTCTTTGTTTTCGTGCTTGGTCCAGATCGTCTGCGCTGCGGAGATCGTACACAATGTCACGCGTCTTTCCAAAATACACCTGCAGGCGATCTCGTTAGTCATCGTTCGATCAACGGAAAAGGAGCAGACCTCTTGCAGCAGGTTCCGCATTTTAATTTCCATCTCTTCGATCATCCTTCCTGTGTTGGTGATATGCGATGAAGTGTCCTGCAAGGGCCAGTCTTGCTCTGTCTGGATCGTGAAAAAAAAAAAAAAGTCAAGACGGTTCGAATGAACGAGTTTGGCGCGGTTGCGACTCACCTGCCGAGTCATGCTTCCACTCAAATTGACTTCTCCCGACGACTTGGAGGCGTGATCCGACGCTTTCCTCTCTTGGCCAGCAACGACGTGAGCTTGAGCGTCTTCGGTGCGTCGCGTGACGAGCTGAAGCAAGACCGTGGACGTCAGCTTGTAATGAGCCTGTCTTCCGCGCTCTGCCGTTTCAAAGACGTGGATGGAATCCCATGAGCCCGCCGGCTCGTCTGCGCTCGACGGATTCATCACTGGCGAGATGCGCCGTCAGTGTCCTACCGACCGCCGCATGGTTCCCGGAGCGACCGAAAAAGGGAGCACCCACCTTTTTTGAGCAGCACGACGCCAGCGAACCCACCGTCCTCGAGTTCCCAGAGGTACACCGAAGAGACGCCCCCTTCGTAATATCTGTCGCGTGCCGCGAGCAAAGGGGGGTGGCATGCGAGGGACGTGTCACGTGAGAAGAGAACGTCCAGGGCAGACGGAACGCGCACAATTCCCTGTAGGTGTCGAAAGCCTCGTTGGCTGCGATCTCCAGCTTGCGCAGTTTCGGGCTGGGAGTGGTTCCGTCTTCCAGAGGAGGGTCGTACTCGTTGGACCACGGCGATCTAGAAAAAAACAGAGGTCGGTCAGTTCGCGCTGCACCCGATCCGCAACCTGCGTCGGTGCTCGAGAGAGAGGGGGGGGGGAGAAGAAATATGTATGTCCGTCCGGAGACGTCACTCACCGATAGCTTTCTCCGTCTCTGTTGTAATCGCAGGCCAGGTATTCCCTTCCGGTCGCGCGATCCGTCAGGACTTTGAGTGGCTGGTCGACGCTGCCGAGGAGATCGTCCGCATAGTCGGGACAGATCCGGATCAACGCGTTGATGTTCTCCTCCACGCGGGTCGGCGGCAGGCGCCGCATGAGATCAAGCATCGCGTCGACTGGGTCAGCCATGGCGAACGGCAAGTGCTGCTTGGTCGCGGCGGTGGTGGAGAGGGCAGCTTGACGCGCGTGCGACGCTTCGCCCAAATCGAGCCAGTCTCCTGAGCGCGATCTCGTCTGGTTGACACGTACACTACAATTCGCCCCCTACTTTGACTCGGCTCGATCCGCCTCCTTGCCCTGGACGCGTCCTGCCTCACGCCTAAAGTCGTCCACCAGACTCTTCTCGTTGGCGAGCGCCATGACGTTGAACTTGTGAAACTTGTAGTAATCCCTCAGGATGCTCACCCCACACACGCTCTGAAGCCGGCGTGAAGGCGATCGTCCGCACCGCACGTCGTGAAAGCACCCCCACACACCTTGAAAACCTCGACGAGGACGAACACGTCCGGGTGGTCGAGGTCGACCACGTAGTTTTCGGGCATGCACCTCGCGACGCCCTCGATGATGTCCATTCGCGTCAACGTGTTGTGATTCCGTATTCGCAGTTCGATCTTGTACTGTGCCAGCGAGAATTCGGTCGTGAACAAAAAAGGGTTGGCTGCCTGGCTGCCTGCCGACGACAACGCACCTTGTGCACCTGGGCCGTACCGGCCTCTGCGAAAAACGGCGCAAACACGCGCTGACACAGGGAACGTATCTCTGGCAGGCTGGCCACGCTAGAGCCAGAGACGGGGACGAGCCTGTGCGCATACCTTGATGGGGGGGGGCACGTCACACGGGGAGACCGCCTAAACGCCGCACTGGGGAGATCCGTACCTGGTCCGCGCGGCGCCCGTCCTCCGCACGTTCTCGGCGTGTGTGACGACCAGCTTGACCGGGTCTACCGGGGGCCTGCAGGAGATAAAGACGACTGGGCGTGATGAGCTCTGCGTCGGGCGTCCACACGTCGACGCGCTCACCACAGGGGGTGTTTGTCTGGCAGTTCGCTTCGAAAAAAAAAAGAGGCGATCAACACGTCAATGAGAGAGGGCGAATTGCTGGCCACGGACCAAAGCGCGTTTCCGTCCGGGGACGTTTGATGGAAGCGAGCTCCCGCGCAACCTGGGCCTCAAAGTCCAGGCTATCCTCCTCGTCCGAAACGTGGTGTCCTTGGGCCTCGCCCTTGCCTTCCACCGGCCACAGTTCGGCGGCGAGCTGATCACGGTCGATCCCAAGCGATCCAGAGGTGGGGCAAGGTGCTCACCGACTCGAACAAGTCATGCAGTTCATTGACGGTTTGCTTTTCTCTTCCCTTGATACAGCTGGCCCAGACACCCGGGCCCTCGACGGTCCGTTTTTTCACCCAAGTAGGGGTCGGGCCATCCTGCACGAGCAGGCGTCAACGCGGATGGCAGCCATGCATCGCCGCGACTTCGTACCGAGCGGTACTTTCGTTTCCGGGACTGCCCAGCGGTGTCCGTCATCCTGGTGTGCCCTTTTTGAGTGAGTAGCCGCTGCAAGTAGTCATGTATAAACACTCCGAGGTATCTACATGAACCACAACGCCGCTCGTCAACGTCTACCCTGTACTTGATACACCACATGGTCGAAATAAGAGACAGCCCCAATGATTAATTGAAAATATAATGACACATCTTCCCTCCAGGGCGACCGGAAGCCCCGCCTGCCTTTCCGCCGCCTTTGAGTGGACTCGCACTCAAACGACGAGGCTGTCACAGGCACTAGTCGTCTTCTTCGTCCCCGCCGGACCACCTTCGCTCCCACAATGGCAGGGCCGCGTCTGGTCGAGGCTGAAGCAGTGGATGATCCGCTGGCAAGGCACAACGAGCCACCTGAAGTCGCTGCATCAAACCATCCCGCTCCGACAACAGCTCGTGCAGATAGTCGATGGCTAAAAAGAAAGGGGTGATGAGCAGGATTCGGACGGAGCGACACGATGCTTTTACTTTTCGACAGCACGACGTTCTCGCTTCGAGGTCCCGCGCGTCCGTCAATCTTGTCCCCGTCGTCGCTCCTTTCCTTGCCCTTTGCTCGCCGCCGGCCGCTGCTCTTGGACTTGCCTTCCGCGAGCTGCTGCTCCTCTTCCGCCTGGCACGCCTCTCTGAGTGCCGGCACGGTGTCGCAGAGCGCATCGTATCCCCTGCGGATGTTCGCTCTCCGCTTCTGCTCGGATTGGATGTGGTTTGCCTTTTTCTGGGAGGGCGATAGCAACGCCGCCCTGCTCTGCGGCGGTAGCAGCAGTGCCTCGTCGACGAGGTTCTGGGAAGAAGAAGAAGAAGCGGCCGGGCGATATCGCTTGCTCGACGGTTTGGCATCGGGCGGGGGAGAGCGTTTCGCTGACGGGGGGCGCCTCGCGGGCGATGTCAGGAGATCTGCGGGCGATTGCCTCGAAGAAGACGAAGACGAACTATGATCGTACGCACGGGGATCCGCGCGAACGCGCCCCGCACCGGCCGCGGGGACACCACCCATGGCATGGTCAAAGACAAGCGGCGCAGCAGGCTGGCCGTGCGGGCGTGCGGAGGGCGGCGACGATCCCGGATGCGTGGGCAGCGGATTGGCCAGTCCGGCCTCGTGGGCATTGTCGTCCAGGGATCGCTGGCGCCGTGCCGAGCGCAGCAGCGCGAGCGGCGGTGGGTGCTGCCTCTCTGCCGAGGTGGCCGGACTGGCCTCGGGCGAACATGGGCCAGGCGGGAAGCGCCAGTCGTTGCCGTCGAGGGACATGAGGTCCCTTGTCGCCTTTGTGAGCGCCTCCCTTCCGCGCGCGGGGGGCATGTGTTCATGGGAGATCTCGAGCTGCATGGTCCAGTCCGCGGGGAACGCAGTAGCGTCGAGAAAGGACTGGAACACGCGCGACTCGGTGGGGGTCAGCAGGGACATTGCCTGTGCAGGAGCGAAGGGGATGTGCGGGTGACGCGTCGCAAACGGGGGGTGATGTCGGTGGACGGCGCCCGGGTCTGGCAGGAGAGGAGGGGCTGAGCCGACGCCTTGAGGAGCTGCGAGGACGTGTGGCGGGGCTTCCCCACACGCGAACTTCCGGTTTAGGCTCATCATGTGGCGACCGTCGTGAGCTTGGGCGCTGCTGGCTCCCTGCGACGAGACCGTGTATGGAGAGCGCTGGGTGCGTGCTGCAGCCAACACCACCGTCGCCGGGAAGACTCGGGGGTCGCAAAGGCCCCTAACGCTGACGAATTGCAAGGCGCCCTGCGCACAAAACTGGCGCACGGGCAAATGTCTCACGTGAACCGGACATTTGGAAATCGCCTGCTCCAGCGGTTGTCATCATCGCGCAGTCTGGGGCATGCATCTCAAGGATTCTGGTGCTCATTTGCAAAGGCGCAGCGCCGAGGGGTCGAGTTCATATGAAGATCACATCGATCATCTCGAGACATGTTCCAGCGCCTTGTCATCGTCACGGGGCAAGACTACCCAGCAGACGGACGACCGTGTGGAGCACGTAGCGCATATCAAATGCTGCATGACATCCTCGCAAGGTACGACATTGGAACACGACAGACCTACCCCCACACCCGTTCCCATTGCAGGCGCGACGTCGGGCGAACGGAGCACCCCGACCGTGACAGGCCTCGCACAACTCTGCTCGCATCGACGGTGGGACCCGAGTCTTGTCTGTGTGAGACTGACTCGCAGGAAGAACGTTCACGAACGAGAAGCCTGGGGAAAAACGGCCACGGATCGGAACCTTGATGCATCGGTTGGTAACACTGCACCGGGCGACAACCCGGTCGACGACCTGCCCTCCGGCAATTGCTGACCATGCGGGAACAAGTGTCACCTGGCAACCATGGCGGTCCGCGATGTGTGGATGGCCGTTGTTGTCGTACCAGACGGAAACGTGCCTGCTCGATCGGTGGTAGGGATCCAAGCGAGAGGAGAAAAATGGCTCTGCGAAAAGGAAGTCGGGTGAGCAAGTAGATCCGCAAGGTCAATGACATTCCCCTTCAACGGTCCACACGAGTGGATACCACGACACCAAAAATTCGGCGGAGCGGAGCTACCGAAAAAAAAAGAAAAAAAAAAAGTCAGTGAAATCAATGCTCAGCCTAAAGGGATTTCGCTTACAGAGACGCGGAAGCACCGACGTGGAACCCGCAATTCACCCGCACGACAGCGCATCTACGTGACGATTATATACGGAAAACGCGCTCGACCAGAATCACGAATCTATGTTGGAGGCACCGTGAAGCGGTAGCACAAGTGGTACATTTCAGAGCAGACTATGCAGGGAGGGGTGTGCGATGAACCAAGGGAAATTTGTGGTATAGTTAGGAGAAGCGTAGAATATAGGGTCAGGATCCATCGACATCTAGGAAGACATGGTGCCGGCCTCGACATTTTGAGCGAGCGCGACAGCCCACAGAGAACCTGAAGGGCGCACGGCGACAGGAAAACTGTGGTCGCGCGCGATTCTACCGTCTGAATGCCAACGAGGAGAGCGACAGCCCCTGGGCGAGTTCAGGCTTCCATGCGATTCTCCGAGACGCCTCGGCGTAGTCGACCCATTCTCTTGTCCGCTCCTTGCTTTCGAGCCATTCCCTGTCCAGGGACGACACTTCGAGCTCGTAAAAGTGGTAGGTGGTTGAAGGAGACTTGATGGTGGTCACGTAACGCGTGATGCTGCCACGGACGCCCGCTGAACGTGAAGCGCGGGGGCAGGGAATGGGACAGGACATTCATCAGGAGATGGAATGACGGAGAGAGGGACAAAGGGTGAGACCTTCTTCCAAGGCTTCCCGCGAGGCTGCTGCCTCCAATATGACATCGGCGGGCTCCCAGCCGCCCTTGGGCACTGTCAAACGAGGGGGATCAGTCGCGAGGACAACCGGGACGCCTGGCCCGAGACCCGACGACGACTGGGGCGCGTGGGAGAGACGGGCGTCGCGACGGACGAGCAGCGGAACGGGAGAACACGCACAGACCCAGAGGTCTTGACGTTTCCGACTGGTGATGACGAGCACCTTGCCCACGGCGCTCGCGATCGGGATTGCGCAACACACCACGCGAGGAACGTCGCGTCCTTTTGTGCCCATGCGTGCAAGTGGGGGCGGGATGGCGTGCGGCGAGGGGGTGGGGTGGGGTGACGCGCTCGGCCGGGGGGGAGGGGGAAGGGGGAGGCGTGTGTGTGTGTGGTGGGGGGCCTGCTGGAGGAGGATTTTTGAATGCGAGTGGTCGCGTGTCTGAAATGAAGCTGTGGCCTCCGCTCGGTAGGAAATGCACGAAGGCGGACCAACGGACGTCGCCACACACGCACGTTCGCCGCATCGCCACGCAGCCACATGCGACCGTCCATTCACGGCATCCCAGCGGAACGCGACAGCTACGTACACGTCTATGTACGCCACGAATCCCACCCGCTACTCGTTCCACCTGCAAATGTGGTTCAGCCTCTGCGTGAGCAGCGCAGTCGGACGCTTACGCCACCAAGAACATGCACAGGACGCCGAAGCCCATCGCACCAAACTCGGGCAGGATCAGTCACCGCCGCACGCCAATCAGGGAAACAGCCCATACCTCTCGCAGCGCCTGCACCCCGCTTTTGCTCTCTGCCAACAGTCTGGGACACACCGTGAGCATCGCGAGACCCTCACCCGACAGCACTCACGTAGGCAGCACAGCGACAGCGCCAATGTACAGAAACCCCCCGGCCACAAAGGGTATTACCTACACCACGTCAATCGCCCTGACAAATCGGCTGGTGAGCGCACGCACCAGATCCCCGAGCGTGACCGTGGTGCCGAGCAGTCCAGATCCCTCCTGTCTCACAGCCGCCGCCAGATCAACCGCCGCCGGCTCCACGACGGCGGCCGACAGATTATGGATCGCTATCCCCAAGAACGTGCTGTTGCAGAGGATCAGAATGGAACGTCCGGCCGCAGGCGCCACTCACCCAACCTGATCAAGCCGGCGCAAAGTCTGAGTACAGCATCCCTCGAGAGCATGAACACGTACAAATGCCCCAATGGCGGTCAAAAACTGCGACTGCATCGCCTGCCGCTTGCTGAACCCGCTCCGAACCAAAATCGAGTAGTCAGCAATCTCGTGTGGTATCTCGTGCGCGAAGCAGGCCAGGGTCGTGGTCGCACCGATCAGCGGGGAAGAGTAAAATGAAGCAGCCATGCTGGAGTGGCAAACAAGATCAATAGGAACGTGCGCACATGCTCGGTGACTCACGCCAGCCCATCCGTTCTGTCAGACGACGGAATTAGCGTGACGCCGACGAAGAGAAACCTCGTCATACATATTATGGACAAAGTCGCCAAACAGGTTGAGATAGGCCGACAGCTTCGAAGGACCAGCACCCCGCTGCACCGGATCGGTCGGCTTTGATCGGTCATTTTCCAGCCCCTTGTCCCCACCCCTGGAACGCAGCCCGTCACCTGACGGCACGATCGATACACCAGAGGCAACAGCGTTAGCCGATGTATGTCCGTGTGAGGAGGGGTGAGAATGGCCGTGCGAATGACCCCCTGCTTCTTCTTCACCCCCGAGCACCCGCAGGGTCTTCTCCATGATAAAAAACGCAGAGAAGCCAACAAAAATGCCGAGCCTGCAAACCAGGGCCGCGTCATTAAATTGCATGTCGGTCACCGTCCACATACCCGATCAATATGTTTCGTTTGTCTTCCACCATCACGAAATGGGCACCCGAATCTTGGTGCTCGCCAAGGAACGCGTGAGGTATCAAGTGCAGGAAGACGTCAGAGAGGAGACCACCCGTCTGGATATTTCGGAAGATCAGATCATCCTGGACACCAATGAAATTCGGAAACTAACGGCAAACGCGGTCATAGTGTTTAGGGTATTTGCATCGATTTCCGCGGGAATGAATGCAAGGATAAAGTTAGGTACACTGACACGTTGGCAGACTAAGCAAGCCAGGCTTCGAAATCATCTCGGGGTCAAATGAACGTACGAGCTGATGTAAAAGGTCCCCAGAACTGGTCCAAACGTTCACGAACGTGCAAGAAGCCGCACAGAATCGAAGCAACATACCTGCGTTCCATCCAGGTCCAAACGGAAATAGCCAACTGAAGACCTGTCGCATGATGGGAGATGCATCATCTTCCACGGCGCGTTTGAGGTCGCTCAGCTTTTCTACGGCAGCACAGTCGTGGATGTCCGAAATCTGGCCATCAAAAACGCGACGCTGGGCGGTCAGCAGTGCAGGGCGGAGGGGATACGTATGTGGGACATTCACCCGCACGACTGGTTCAGAACCGAACACGGTGTGTGTAGTGAGTGCGAAACACAGTAAAAGAGCGATGAAAGATATGGAATGTCCCTTTGGCATGCCCATGTTTCTAGTCGAGGGCGGGCGGCAAGCGAGTGTGTGTGTCTTGTGTGAGTGTAAGCAGCGGCGCGTCGGAAGCACTCCGACACCCGACTCGCCCTCTGCCGCTTCATCCCAAGCGATGAGCTGGGACGCGTATCCCTCTGCAACAGAGCGGCTGGCGCTCGCTGCTGCAGAAGAGCTCATGACCACTACAATGGCACGCTACGACCCCTCCCATGACGTGTTTCACGGTACGTGTCATCGAGTGTCTCGCCCGCTCCGCTTGACGACAGTGCGTGGCTCGTGTGCGTCAGTCCAGCGCGTAAGGCGGACCGCCTTGTCTCTTGCCCGCGCGCTTGCACATAAAAACCCTGATCTGCTCGTCGTGGATCTGGCTGCGCTCTTGCACGACGTGCTGGACAAGAAATATGCTCCAGCTGCCGATCCTTATGCGTACTTCCTGCCCCTCTTCCAATCATTAATCAAGGATTGCTCGTTGGATCTGATATCCGACGGTCGGGCGGCCCTGATCGTAAGAATCGTGGAAAACGTGTCGTGGACGACAGAGAAGAAGCTGCGCGAAAGTGGGAACCTTGAAGAGTGGCACGCTACATGCACAGAGCTCCACTGCGTCCAGGACGCCGATCGTCTGGATGCGATGGGGGCGTTCGGTGAGTCATGTGATGGGCCTTTTTTTTTTTTTTAATCAGGAGGATGACACCACAGGGGTCATGCGATGTGCCGCATACAGCGCGGTGGTGAATCAGTGAGCTTACACTGGAGCCAGGTCAGATTGCGTGCCTCATAGCCCTTCCAGGCCTCTGCATGCCCCATCGGGTCGTAATGATACCGCCATTCAGCACTTTTACGACAAGCTTCTTCACATTCAGGAGAGACTCAAAACAGAGCCGGGAAAGGTGATGGGCACTCAGCGCCATCAATTCGTAAGTCGCGGTGCTGAATCATCATGCATATTCATGCACACTTACATAGTCGGACAGATGCTATCCTTTTTGCGGGAAATTCAAGTCGAGTACGACGCTGTGTCGGGGTCTCTGGGAAATCACAATGACAGTCGTCTGATCCTCAATTAGATTTTCCCTCGTATACCTCATCCAAGCTGGCATCCCACCCGTGTGATACGGACTTGAGCACTGCGTGGTGGTGTGGTGGTGTGGTGGCGTGATGGCTTGCTAACCCGGTTACCAGACGTCATCCGCTTCGCGAAGCGTGCAAGCCCAGAGGCGCTGATCTTGGAAGGGCACGAGGTAGCTCGCAAATTGGAAGCCGGTGATCAAGCATCGAGACACTCCATTGACGAATTGACAAAGCTGGACAGTTCACTCGACTGCGTTGGTGTGCTGGTTCCGTGGGTTCGGGTCATGTTTTCACCTCTTTGATTCGAGTTAACGACACTGACGTCCAAGACGAGTGTATCGCCACGTTGGACGCTCGTTCTAGGGTACATACGCGACGATAGTTTACTTGGATATACTTTGTGCCGAGTAAGGGTAAGGGGAAACCTACCGGGAACGGAACTAGATCAATCAATTAGTGTTGCCTTTGATACAACAGCACTTTGTATTACTTAGGAATCAATCTCCTCTTTTTCGCTTGTAGTCGGAACGTCACTTCCAGTTGTGTCGTATGTCTTGTCCGCCCTTGGAGATGGGAGGATAGTAGCTTTCCACCCGCTTCTAAAAGAAGCTACTGCATTTATAAAACCGAAGATAGTGAGCCATATCTAACAAGTGCGCATGTTAGTTGACGTCGCTCCTCCCACGCACACACATACATCACTGGGGAGGAGCCCTTGCTCGAGGGACCTATGGGATACTTGAGAAACCGACAAGCCATAGGCCACGACAAGAGATGCCTACCAATGGAGCGCCAACGGCAGGTTGGCGGAGTTGACTACCACTTCGTTCCAAAACGAGTCCCATTTATTCCGGAGCTCTTCCTTGTCTTCCGCTACGTATCCTCTGGCCTTGCGCAGATTCCTCTCTCTCATAAGCAACAGCTTCCTGTCTTCCATCAGGTGAGCAAATTGAAGGATCACGTAGACTGCCCATGCCCGGCAAGACCACAGGACAAGGGAATTGGCGTTCAAATAAAGTCGTTTTGAGGTGCGCCCAAAGAGAGGTATGATGGCGGGGATCGTAGCCGGAATGATGTCATGGGTGCGCAAGTAACTGAGTTGTTGCAATGGGCAAAACGCCAACATGGACCATCCCTGTAGACGCTCGATGGTGAGGAGAGCGCGAGTGGGCGGAGGGTTTCTCTCCATCGAGATCATCCATTGCAAGATGGGAAGGATCCCTGTCCGAACGAAGAAAAAAGCAGTTCAGCGGTAAGCGCGGGACACACGGCGATCACTTTTACCGAAAAACCCGCCCAACAGTTTGAAATCAGCAATGATGCCAGAAAATTTGGTGAACGATGCTGCGACGCCGCTGGTTGGTTCTTTACGCAAACCTAGTCGATGTTGAAATTTCGCCCGTGCAAGCAAGACTGGCGCAGCGAGCTTCATGGTAAATTCGATCAGCTGGAAAGAAGTATAAGCACGAGGGCATTGTTCTGAATCCATGATTCCGTACCGTGAATAGCTTGCTGAATGGTGCATGCGTTCGTGAGCAGGGAGCACGAAAGGAGATGGGCAGCACTCAACTCGGTTCCGCTCCAGGTCGACAAGAATCTGATCAAATGATCGAGAACTTTTGAGGAAGGAACAAACGCGAAAGCCCCCAGAGTGACATCACTGATTCGCGCAAGAGTATCACCTTTGGCTAGCCGGGACATCGAGCTATCCGTCGGTCAAACTTGGGGTCGTCAGAGTACGGCCAGGTTGAAATTGAGATGCCGGGGTGAGACCTACTTGTCTGGATCTCGCAGAGTAGTCCTTCCCTCGCGGTCTCAGAGTGTGTCTGTAGAGCAGGGGGGTGGCGGTGGACAGTTTGCGACAGGCAAGGCCTGCGGGTCAAACCGTTTCAAACCCGGTTTGGCTGGTTCGGGCTTCTGTCATGCTCTCGGAACGACTCCACCAACTCGGAGGATCATGATCAGAGTCGACCCCGTCAGCTCCAATCCAGGGTCGCGCTCTGTCCACATACTTGCGTGTTCTGCATCGTGTATCCTGGCACGAAAGACATGCAGTCACCCGCGCTCGTAAAGCCTAGTCAATATGGAATGCGCCATTTCTACTATTTCATCGTTGATCATAGGCAACGAGCCACAACTGGGTCGTATGGGTTCTCTGTGGTGTAGTTGCCCTTCCCCCAGACGAAGTGCCTACGCCATGTTTTACGGAACTGGACGACGTTGGCATCTGCGAAAGTCCCTGCCCACGACCGACACAGGTGCACTGTGCGACTTGGTGCGAACATCTATCTAGTCGCAGTAGTGTCACTCGTTTTGACCTCGTCTTCTGCTTGGTACTAGCCTCTATGACGAGGGTAGTCGCAGTTCCGACGTTGACAGTGACTTCGAACACGACTCGCGCTAGAAAGCCCTGCATCGGTTCTGTTACCGTCAGTCCGGATTCTAAATAATACATCTTGGAGGTAGCATGAAGTAGGCGCATTTGTGCTGCTTCTGCAGTTTTGCTGTTGCCAGTCGAGTAACCGAACGTCTATCTTCAGTATGCGGGACCCTCTATGTCACACTCCACTACGGGCGGCGAGACTGCCATTGAACTCGTAGTCATGTACATGTACCACACTGCACGATACCCTACGTGTTTGCCCTTCGTCGCTCACATCTGCCCCGTCAAAACTATCGTACAACGTAAACGCCACAAGGAGAAAAAGCTCGTTCATTCTTGTTTCTCGCCGTCGATCCAAACGGTCACCTTTTCGTCATAAAACGCCAAGAGACCCGCGATCCTGATACACTCTGCGTTTGGAGCGCGATAGTACCACACGATGTCCTTGTGCACCTCGCCGTCGGGCAGCTGGACATCAAAGTAGTTTGCCCATCCCTATTCTGGCTGTCAGTCAACACGGTTGCCCCCGTCCAGACCGACAGACCTTGTACGGGCAGACCGAGGTCGTGTCCGAGGGCGTCAAGCATTCCAACTTGACGTCCATGACCGGGATGTACGTCCTCCTGCGCAGCCCGGTTTCGAACAGGAAGTAGGCCCTGCGCGTGTTGGCGACCTCGACGCCGTTGACTTCGACCCGGACATGCCTCGAAGTTTGCAGTACGTCCACACGCTTGGCGCAGGGTCAGATTATGGGCCATCGTCGCTCGAGAGCACTAGAAAACGAGACACGCCTTGTACGGGTCTTTGGGATGCAGGTAGATGCACTCGTCTTCTTCGAACCATGCATCTACAGACGCAAAGTCGAGTTTGAGGAGACCTTTGAGTTCCTTGTGCTCTCCCTCGCCAGTGAACTCGGTCACTGCATTCTTGGCCACCCGGTCTCCGACCACTAGATCGTAGACCTTCGTGCCTTCTGACTGATCTTGGTCGGACCTACGCAGCAAAGATGACGGCAGATCTGAGAGTGGGAAGTAGTAAAGGGGATAGCGGGGGTGCTCCCAGCTGTCGACGAACGAAAGATTGGGTTATTCTGCTGATCGTCAGGGGCTGGCGGCATACACTAGTTTGGCCTTGTAACTGTCGACGACGATCTTGCGGCCAAACAAGACCCTCACTCTCTTCTTCGAGTCCTCGATGTGGGGTGCTTTGAAGGGAGGTCTGTCGAACGGCGAAGCCATATGATGGTCGGAGCAACGTCACAACGATTAGGGGATTGTAGGATCAATCAAATAAACGCCAATAGATCACAAAGAGACATGTGCTAGTCCTACCACACGCATAGTACCAGACTCACTCGTCGTCCTCCGAATCATCGTCGTCTGCTTCTTCGAGCCACTTCAAGAAAGGCTCGCTGGCCTTTCTGACCTTCTTGCTCGTCTCCTTATCCACGTACTTCTTGCTGACGTGCGTACCCCACTGTGTGACGACCTGCTCCTCCAGAATGTCGTTCTGGTACAACGCCATGAGAATCTTCGGGACAGCAGGGATCAGCTCAGAATACGTCAACCCGACCAAACGCTCGATGCCTCCGAGCAATGACTTTTGATGCTTCTCCGAAGTGACCATCTACAGAAAGCCGGTCAGCGGGACATGATAAGCAGAGGACTAGACTTACTTTCACTAAGAGAGACTTGTAGGTCTCGATTTCCTTCACGATATCCTCGGTGAATAGCGCCTGCACAACGACGAGAAGGGTTTTGTGCTTCTTCTCCACACCCAGCTCCTCGGCTTTCTTGTAAATCTGCACAGAGCCGACGTCGCTGTCTCCCTTGTTTTCTTCGATCCAATGACCGAACTGGGAGTAGGGACTGTCGGCATCCTCCTCACTCCCGTCATCGTCCGCACCACCGCCAAGAGAAATGCTGGCGATCTGTGCCCCTAGCGCCTTGGTACGAGCTTGGACTGCCTCGGGGGAAGTGTCCGCAGACCACTCATCGGCAGGAAGAGCAGTCTCCGTAGTCAGGTCTGCAGCCTCGGCTCTGATCTTCTTGGTCAACTCGTCGTCGCTGTCTGCACCCGTCGCCGCATTGTCTTGACCCTCTCCAGGAACGGGGGGAGCGGCAGCGTGAACGCCATTCCCATTGCCTGTGGCGGCGCCATTGGCCTCCGTCTTTCCCTTCTTGGTCTTCTTGGGAGGGTTCTTGAGAATGAAGGTGACGAGCTTGTGCCTCATGTCTATGCCTGTCCTCTCCCCACATGCCTTGCAGTCGCGGATGATATCCTCGCTACGACCATTCTTGAGGATGATGAGGTCGGTCTCCGGGTTTTTGCACGAACGGCAGAGGACAAACTTGTCGATGAAGCCATCGAGGAGCTCGCGGAGCCTGGTAGCATCATGGGCACCGTTGACGATGTAACGATCATTCTTCTCGTCAAACGGAGTCTGTGCACCAAGCTCGCAACCAAAGAATTTTGTGATGTATGCGGGAGGACGGGACAAGGCGCGAGCGACGTCCGACATGTTTGGAACCACAGTCTTGATACCGTTGCCCTTTCCTTCAATCTTGGTGAGAAGCAACGGCATACGGTAGCGGTAAAACTTGTCATCGACGTCGCGGCGAATGTTGACGATTCCTGCGTTGGCCATGCTGGGCGGAGGTGTTCAGGGCTTGGGGAATACGTTAGGTCCGGCGTGGTGTTGAAAAAGGGAGACCTTACTCACAGTACTTATGGACTGTAACCAAGACTGATTCTGATGCAACGATTTATTGCGAGGAGGACGAAGCATGAAACTGGTTCTTCTGTACCCGGTTCTGTGGAGACAGAAGATGGTGGACGAGCTGGCTGAGGACGAAATCGTGGGCTAGCTGGAATGTACACCCGAATGAGAGTAGGAACGTCCAACTGGCAGGATGGTGTGCGAGGCTGCGGGCAACACCGGCGCAAGAAGCGAATTTATAGCATCCCCTCTCGTGTTTGTTTGTACACGGCGACCACCGTGCCGGCCAGTATTGCTCACGTAACCGCATTCGTACGTTCCACGTTTTTTTTACTGGCATATCAGCTGCGGTGCACACCAACGGAACAGCATTTCTTCTGCGCACGTCTCGCGGTCGACACGACATGCTGCGCCTTTGGGCTTGATGGCCGCCACTGCGCGATAAACACTCTGTTGCATGACTCAGTCAATGGTCACGTGATCCAACCGACGTGTCCTCTTCTCGGCGACATCACGGCCCGGGAGTTGCAACTTGTACCCGGACGGCAACCATTCCTGGCGTCCTACTCGTCTCACCAGCACACGTAAACTTCATCTTCCGTGCATGATTACGGTCGGATTAGTCACTTTGGCACCTTCGGCTGCCATGTCAAGTACCTGATTACTCAGGCGAGATCTTGTTCAGCGGCCTTGCGGATGCCGTTTGTATACGTAGACGTTCTTGTTCCGAGACAAGCCCAACAAATTTGCTCGTGCATTTCCACCTCCCCCCTCTCGAAAGCAGGAGGGAAGGAGGCCACGGAAAAGATTTTCCTGTGGTGCATCTGACGACGCTTGGGCACCCAAGTTCCCAGTCGATGATTTATATTAGCAATCGGGGTTGCCCAACATATGCGGCTATGATTGTCTGGCCACCAGCTCTGGCCTGCAAGACGCGCAGCTGAATGCTTCACCTGCGTGCAGCCGCTGAGGCGTATCGTCACACTTCAACACCGTGTACCAGTTGTGTTGCCAGTGACGTCGAATCTACTGGCCAACCTATAATAGAAAGAGTACAAAATCATGCGAAACGTATACGTATCCTTGAAATACTGTTAACCCTGATAATGACACGCTTAGAGCTTGGGTCGGTTTATGAATGCTGCTACGAGTCATTTGCTATTCCCCTCGAGAAGTTTTTCCACGGTAGTGTCGATGGCCTGAGGAGTCGTCGTGGACGCCCAGCGGTTGACCACGTTGCCATTCTGATCGACCAAAAACTTTTCAAAGTTCCACTGCGGACCCGGCACGTCAGAGCGAGGCATAACGTCGCATAGCTAACTGCACGCACCTTGATCCGAGTCAAGCCCAGGACGCCAGACCTTTCATTCTTGAGCCACTTGTACACAGGATTGGTGTTATCACCGTTGACGTCGGACTTTTTCATGATGGGAAAAGTCACGCCGTAGTTGAGTTGGCAAAACGACCCGACGGCCGCGTCATCGCCAGGCTCCTGGCCACCAAACTAGAGACAAGATGCGCGTTGAGCTTGGATCGGCCAGCTGAATACGGCCGCGCCCAGAAACACTCACCTGATTGCATGGGAACCCAAGAATGACAAACCCGCGGTCCTTGTGTTTCTCATACAGGGATTGTAGACCTGTGAGCAAGGTCGTCCGTCCAGGCTGATATAGATAGATAATAAAGATGGCTTGCCTTGGTACTGTGGAGTAAACCCACTGTGATTCCGTCGTCAGTGTCTTTCAACATATCACACTGCGCCGAGCCCGTACATACCACTTTGATGCGACGTTGACAATAAGGACGACCTTGCCCTTCAACTGCGCAAAGTCGTAGGTCTTTTCACCCGGAAGGTCCGCTTTGAGATCATAAAAAGCGGGCGTGGTTGACGACATCGTACGCCTTGACGGGCTCGAGTGGAACGGCTGCAGGCGTTGGAGTATCGAACCAGAAGTTGGTGAATGCTTGCGGGGAGCGAAACTTGGGTGAGACTGACAGGGAGGTAACAGGGCAATAAATAGTCGCGGTGGTGAGGAGACCAGACACAGCTGTCGACAGCTCCGGGTCGCAGCTGATTTTGGGGCGCTTACAAGATATTGCATGATTAGTCTGATGATAAATGCACAGGGTAGGCCTAGGCGTGTCACGGCTCAGAGCTTTACGACGGCTCCACCGGGATTCGATGTAGTCTGATTGCGGTCGTCCGGCAAGCTCACTGCGGACCATTGGACGTCGTCGCGTTCACAAACTTGTTCCTATCCCCCACGTATACACATGAATGTGCACCAGCTCGGAGACCGTTGGCGACACAGGCCAACACGTCAGGAAAATGAAACGATTGATAGTAATCGGCAACACTGCTCTGCAGTGCTTCGTATCAAGGCGGAGCACGTCGCAAGTGTTTCACGCAGCGGATGATACGACGACTCAAACGCTTACCTCAGCCACCGAGGGTCCTTTCCCACTGCGGCGCTGGTTGGACTGACGGTACAACGCCTCGCCTGGTAAGTTGTCACTTGCTTTTTTTTCGTTACATGTTACATGCGATGATATGATATCACCCAAGCCTGAGCCATTGGCGTTGGTGAAAAACGACCAAATACTAAGAACAGCCATCTGATTCTTGCATCTTCCCTGATTCCCAGCTTCGTCTACTGACTCTTCCATCCATGTCAGGTCATCCATATCGCATCGCGGGATAAACATTGGATTGTCAGTATGCTACAAACCAGCAAGTTGTACTGCCGATAAGATGAAATACTGATCTCGGACGATATGGATCGTAACACCTGTTTCTACCTCTGTCCTGCCAGTTCGATCAATCTTGCCTCTCTTTCGCGCTATGGAAAACGTTAGCCTTGGTCATGAATGCGCCCGTCAATGGCAGACCTCGTCTGTTGCCTTTACAATACGAAGTCTCTCAACCTCGCGTGCACATTCGGCGATGCGTGTTTCCATTTCTCTCACAGTCTCTCTCGCCGAATCCAGTCGTTCCTGCTGGGCGCGCACTTGTCCTTCATTTCCTTCCCATCGCGCACGCTCCTCTATGCAACGTGCTTCCACTCGAGCGCGCAACTCCGATGCTCGAGCTACTTCCTCGTGAAATCTGCTTTCTGCATCCTGTGCAGCGGAGAGTGCCCTGCCGTGCGAGGCTTCCGCCTTTGCTTCTCGTCTGATTGCTGCCTTGTGAAGGCCTTGAAGGGAAGAAAGGGCCTTCAGAGCCGAGTCCAGTGCCACCTTTTCAGTGGTCGCCTCCGTCCTGAGGAGTTTCGAAAACTTTTTGGAATATCTTTCTGCCGTTTTTTTTTTCATCGTCAGTCGTCGTGCGTAGAGATGTCAAACGAAAAGCCAAAAACGCACTCTCTTCCTTTGCGATTCGGTCTTTTTGCCTCTGGTTCAGTGATCGCTCGGCGGTGGCTCCCCTGGCAAGGAGACTTTGGTCGACGTTGGGCGCGGCATTCGCTCCTGTGAGCGGTGCGCCGTTCGCAAACGCCGAAGTCGGGGTATGTGTGCTTGCCATCGTCCGAACGGACGCTTTCCTTCCCATGATGCTGCCGGTTCTGCCGGGGGTTGCCTTTGCGCCAAGTACTTGCTTTTCTTGCCCCTCCTGTTCAACGGGCAGAGAACGAAGGGAGGGGGTCCCTTGTCTCGCTCCGTCATCTCCCCGCTCCTCCAAAGGAGAGTCCGTCTCCTCCGTGTGTTGTTGTCGGCTTGTGTTGCTCGGGTTTTCAGGAGCTAAGAAAAGGGGGTGGAAATACAGGCAGATGAGCGAGGCAATATCCTCCCGGTCTGTATTTGCACAAACCTCTGTCCTCGCCTCCAAGGCGGGAGCTGGCAGAACTGCCTCCTTGCTCGACATCATCGTTAGCGTCGTTCGTGTGGAAATGCATGACAACCGCGTCGTAATAGCAAGTCGGGCTGCTAGACACCGATGGCGTTGGGGTGACAGACATACGATAGAGAGGAGACAAGTAGAGACATGACCAGGACAGCAACGAAATCTGAGACAGTGATAAATAGTAGTAATCCAGACTGACGACGTCATTACCCGAAACCCCTTAGTCGGCACTGACTACCACAAGTCCCCACTGAACTCGCGCGTGGCCGTCACCAACAGCTCGTCTTCGTGTTCTGCGTACAGCGCCTTGACTACTTCCTGTTCCTTCCAACCCCCGCCCTTGACGGGCTCTAGGCTGTATTCTATCGATAAAGCAGACAACGCCCCTCCGTACGCATGCGAGATGCCTGTCCAATAGTCAGTAGCTGCCCCGTCATCAGGAAACGGCGGGAACGAACCAGTGTCGATGATGAGCACCTTGCCTCCGCAGCGTGCCACGATGCTCTGCAAGTGGGGCGTGTGTCCCATGACCATCCGACGCGTACCAGTCTTCTTCAGGACTTCGTCCACGCGTGCACATATCTTGGACTCCTCTTCCTCTGCCCATCCACGGTACCAGAGAGGTCCATCACTACCGTAAAGACGGGCCTCTTCGCGCGTGGTCCCCGCAGGCAACCCGGGGTATGCGTGCGGTGGGTGAGGGGGGGGCTGTGGGGAACGAGATCTCAGTTTGCGAAGGAGCGTCGAAGAGAGACTGTTGATCGCGCCCGGGAACGGCTGGAGGTTCGAGTACGACGGCGCCAGCCCTCCGTGCACGAAGGAAAATGCCGCATGAGAGAGAGGGCCAGCGTTGGCACGCGCGTACGCGCTACCCTTTTCAGGCGGGTAGTCGGTATTGGGAGGTCCGAGAATGCTGTGGAGGGGAAGACGTGCGGCCGTCGTGTAATTGGATGCCCATGTGTCGGCGAGCCATCCAGTCGTGACAGCCTTTTGGCGCGCACTGATGGAGCCAAAGGTCTCAACTTCGGTGGGGTAAACGTATCTGCGTGATGGTCATTATGCGGTCCGCGCTGCGCGAGATCCAGAGTAATTACCTCCAGTCACCTTGAAGGTTCTCATCAGTACTCCATTGCTCGCCAGGTGTACGGTGGGCCACTGACCAATAACGTTCATCCATTCATGATTTCCCAAAAGACTAATCATTTCGCCGCCCACGCCGTGCGCTTGTTCTCTGAGTTCTTCCATCCATTGAAATAAATCGATGGTGTCATCACCTCTGATGAAAGACAGTCAGCGGGGTCAGATACACACAGGTGCAGCGGTGAAGCATGGACCTGTCTATAATGTCGCCCGTCTGAACAAACACGTCGACGTTTCCACTCCACTTCCCTTCCTCGTTCACGACGCCGGCCATCTGGAGCACCCGTTCTGCATTGTAAATGTCGCCGTGAATGTCGCCGACAGCAACAATTCGCCTAGTAAAGCGACGTGGCGGCGGTTTGACGACGGTGGTTTCTGCACCATTGACGTTTGCTGCTTCTTGCACGGGTTGTTGGCCCGACAGAGGTGTTTGCTGGGTTCCAAAGGGTGTATAAACGGCGGCCTGTACATAACTCACGAAGGCCGAAAAGACAACCGAGGGTTGGAAACCTGTACCAAGGTATGGTGCCGGTCCCAAAGGTGAGGCATAGGACTGAGCAAAGTAGGCGAACGAGAGAATTAGAAGCGAGGCTACAAGGAAGCTCAGGACTGTGGCAGATGGTAGTGCCATCGTTGGCCAATGACTTGTGTGTGTCTCGACGACCCACCCGTCTCGAAAACGAAGAGAGTGTGGTTGAAGTGATCTGGCGAAAGAAGAGTCGGTTATATGACCGTGGCACTACGCAACGCCGTGCACCTCGAGGCCTTTCGCGTGTACACAGGGCAGCCAGCGGGGATGCGTAAGGCAATGCGGCAAGCCTGTAGCGGATTTCGGTGCGTCTGCACCAGAGATTTAGCGGTTGCGCTAGCGGGTCTAGGTCAGCCTATCTAGGAAATCGGCGCTGTTCGCTTTTCGACTGTGGGCTCGAGGTCGTAGAACTAACTGCCACGATCATATCCATTGGTTGAGGAATACACGCTCATGACGGTGTCCCGATTTTAGCACAGCACACATGGCGCAGTGTCAAATGAAATGATATTAATCAGTGACTGCAGGAGGACTAGAACGGAATGCCAATGACTGCGCGGGCCAGATCACGGATGTTCTTGCGACGAATCAAAGTCCTATGGACACCATGATGGGGCTGCTTTCCTTGACGATGTTCTTGAACCGGCGCCGGATTCGCTGATTCCTTGGAAGTGCGAGTTCAAAAGCCAGCGGCTTGAGCAGTGGACCGTAAGCTTCGAAACTCTTACTCAACACCGCATGAAACGCGCGTGTGCCCAGCCTAGCCATAGCATCGTTTAAGTACACGATCGGGCATCTGTGGCAGGGAGAACTGACCAAAGGACATGCGCCTTGTAGATGTCACATTTCCCTCCGTTTGCTCGAGAAATCTTATTCCTCGAACACTGCATTATTACTGCATACGTGTATCGAATGACCTGGCGGATAGTGTCTTATCAAAGCCAATCAACCCATGGTATAGTTCCTGGGGAAGCATCGAGGAGACGTACTATGTATAAATCTGACGTTCTTCGAAACATCGACTCCCCAGCTTTCAAGGTAATAATGCATCTTCGCGGCAGCGATGAGAAAGTTCCTATAAATGTTCAGATGCACGGTATGTTCACTGTTCAAACTGGTGTCGTTATAGATGATATGGCTTCTTGATTTAGCCAGTCTGGGAGCTCATCAGTGACGGTGGATACCAGTATAATGCGTAAGTGGGACGAACCGCAACATTTTGTGAGCAAAGTTGACACCGGGATTACGACCTTTGTCCACCGTTAACGAACCTCTGAGGTCTGTGTAGAGATATCCCCTCATTAGGCCGACCGTAAATGGTGAAGAACACTTACCCATGCCATTATACCGCGTCAAGTCCGCGAGAATCGAAAGGTCCGTCATGTCAATTAATAATCCACACCAAGGGAAAACTAAAGTAATTCTAATCAGGGCCTTTTCTGACGAGACAATGAATGGGGTACATTTCTGCCCAGGAGGGATGACGTTCATAATTTGTGCATCGTAGTCGAAATTTGTCAGCGTCTTCTCTTCCGATATCGTACAACCATACTCGGGGTGGCCTGCAACCATCATATCCAAAAAAGACTTTGCCTTTCGCGGACAGGTAGTCACAAAGAGATAGTCATCGATCAGTCTGAGAAGCAGCTAAATGTCGTGTCAGACAAAATCGGCCGGAAGAGTGTGATCAGTAGCAGCCTACGTTTCGTGGATCATTCGAGAAGCCAAATTGACCCAACTTTCTAGTCTCCATGTCTCCGTAACAATAAGAACACAATAACGCAGAAAGTACGGATCCCTGGGGGATGCCCACAACTTGGCGATAATAACGCTGGCCGATCTATGGAGTTTGTGAATTGGAAATGAGTTGGTCGTCAATTAATTTTTTGGTCCACCTTGACGATATTCTCATTGATGTGTTCTTCAAGGAGTTGGATCGCTGTCTGCCGGGTCTCAAAACTATAGTTTACCTGGTATTAGAAAGTATATGAGGACT
Source organism: Boletellus aff. lepidospora (assembly GCA_038094175.1). Taxonomy (NCBI): domain Eukaryota; kingdom Fungi; phylum Basidiomycota; class Agaricomycetes; order Boletales; family Boletaceae; genus Boletellus; species Boletellus aff. lepidospora. The sequence goes on from JBBPTT010000125.1 coordinate 43,664, forward strand.
GCATGGGGGTCAGCCGAGGCGCGATGGTAGATACCTGATCAACAAAAATCGTATCTCGTAGCGCATTAGCCAGGGTACGAGCGTAAGCTACGAAATCGGGATGTTCGTCTGTGGAAGCATAAATCACAAATCAGGGCGCCAGTTACGTGCAGTTACGAACCTTCTGGGTATGCCTTCTTAACATATTCCCGTCTGATCTTTCCAGCCACCGGATTTATCTGTCCGTACCTCTGAATAAGATAGGTGTCCTATTAATCTTCATAAATTATGGGTATCGCAGGGAAGTTAGATAAGCTACCTCGGATATGAGTCCCTTCAAAATCGTCAAGAGATTGGATTGTTCGATGGTATCGAAGCAAGCTCGAACGTCAACCTTGACAAAGTACAACTTGGGTCTTCTTCTTTCAGTATCGATTATCGTGTTTCACTATTAAAACACTTACAGTACACCTAAAGGATGATCCTTCAATAATTTCATCTTGTATGTCTTTAGTCGCGTATATATCTCGTTTGGCCCAAATACGGAGGCACCAAGTAAGTCTGGTTGACGTTGCTATAGATAAAAGTATAATATCAGAACTCTGAGGCTGCTCTGTCGTATATAGGTAACCTACCTTCTCATATGTCAATATTTGAAAAGTCGTCTGCAGAATTTGGTTGATTGACTGTGAGCGCCCAAAATTCAATGACTACGAAACTCATGAGCAATCTGTGCAACTGGAATGCCTATATGTCACACCTTATTTTGCGGCATCCTACGTCTCAAATTGACAATTGGGCGAACCCCTGTTTCCTTGGGGAGGAGGCGGACAAACGAAAACCCGAGCTTGCGTTGTCGGAGGATTTCTTCGGCTTCTTGCTACGGAAAAAACTGTCAGTAAATAGCAATGCGATTGGTCCAACAACCTTTTCTATCTCTTTGAACGTTTTCTCACTGAGCTGATCTATTAAAGGGGCACAGAGGACCTCCCAGTCGTCTTGTCTGAAGTATAAGACTTGGTTACGGAACGCAGAGGAATCGGTTACATAAAACGTTGTCTAGCAAGAGAAATGCGGATCAGGTTCTAAACCGTCAAGCGCTCACGTACCTTGATCAATGGAATAACAAAGGAATCAAAATACCAAAATATGAACTCCTCAAACAGTTCTCGTCGCTTCAACGAGTCCGTTACAGGGACCCTCCCATGAAAGTGCCCAGGAACACTTGGGAGAACAAGCCAATCACAGGCGGTGATGGTGAATCTTTGAAGGACGTGGTGGAGCGATACAGTTTCAAATCGACGAGCTACAACAAACTCTTTGACATCTACAGCGCATTGTAAACCAAGTTCGCAGATGCTAGCAGGATACACACAGTTCTGCACCAACTTGAAGTTCTTCTGGGATCCCCAGAGTTGTTTTGGGATGACAATTTTTGTCACGACCATGACATAACGTAGAACCTACACGGATCATAAACTTCTTCACTTCGAGGCCAATTCCACGAATACCTCGATATAGCTGCATGTAAACTCGATGAACCGTGGCTTTTGTATCGCATGCGTCTTGGCTTGAAGTAGCCCCTGAGGGAGGATCGAGTTTCCGTTTGAATCAATGGATATATCGTTGTTGTATCTCGTGGGCTGCGACCTTAGTTGAAGAGAATACTCAGAGACCATTTCCTGCTTCTATCAGACACCATTTCTTTTCTTGACACAAACTATCCGTACCAGGATAATGCTATTATCCATCGCCTGCTTGTTGGTACTAACGACCTATGAGGGTCAATGTTCAGGATGTGAAAGCCAGTGAAATACCACGAAGGAACGTTACCTTCGAGGGGCAGACTTTATTGCGCAATGGTTTGTAACCACACTTTCCGTGCCTCCAAATCATCTTTTCAAGTAACGATAAAACGTCCCTGAGACGCTTAGGTGTTTTGCATGTGCCCAGAACCTGCACTACATGTTAAAATCTCGTTAGAAGAAGAAAACAATTCCTACTTTTATATCTTGTTCCCTATCAGTGTAGTCCGGCTGATGGTATCTTTCTTTCGAGTTTGTGAGAATAAATACACTTGATAAACCGTACTGAGAAGGGAAGACGTATTTGCTGAGATGGCGTGCATCTTTTGCAAGGGTGCGAGGATCCGGGTCTTTGTAGGTGGCCGGATCGGCACGGGGTTTCTTGAAGTACGACGGACGCAAACGGTTCAAAGCATCTATAAAGAATTCAGGGCATATGACTTGCCGAGTATAAGGCACTTGCGATGGTAGGGAAATCCAACAATGATCCTGAAGGAATCAGGATCTCGGGACGGCCTGGCATAGAATATGCGTGTTCGTACGAAATTTATGTCTGCTGCGGTGCGTCTGACCGTCATGAGCGGCAGATAACTGTGGTTTTAACAAAGTTACTACACCTTTCAACTGGTTGGCTGAGGATCCTTTTCGTAGAAGGTCTGACCGACTGTTCACGATAGGTCGTTACCGTCCTAATCAATCTGAGACGTTTTCGGGGGTGCAGTTGTTGAGGGGTTTCCCGTTTCCGCTTTTTCGATCGATGGTGCGGTCCACTCTGGAGAAATCCGCCCCCTGTGAGTGAGGCAAAAATGAGTGGTTCTCCAGTGAGTTGGCACAGGCATTCGTTGGGCAGTGATATGAATAGCGACGTCCTCAGAAGAAGGTGCAACATCGCGTCTGCACCAATTCTGGAGCTGCCATTAATGTCCGCTTACTGTCATAATTCAAAAGTATTACCTTTGCAGTAGAATTTCCCACTCGGGCGCGTGCAACGCCGTGATGACTGTGTTGATAAACCTATTGGAGATCCCGGAGGACGATGTGTGACCGCGCTCATTATCTGGGACCTGACCCACAGCTATGAAAATCTAGCCAAGCAAATGGGGGTAAACTTACACGCTGATACCCTAGGGCAATGATGTTATTGGGTCTCGCCCTCGAGGCTAGGAACAGACGCTCGTGCGCTTTCTGTATGATCTAATTAGATGTTAGCACTGCTCGAGATATGATACCACGTATATTGGTGGACTAACATCCCGCATATACATCAATGGCGGGGTGACTGGGAATGACGGTCGCCGTAGAGCATCTGGTTTGAGACCGACATAGGATGTCTTCACTAAATCGCAATAAGACCCCGGCTCATCGTCTGAGCGGATAAGAGCTATCACGGAATTTGGGGAATCGAGGTCAAGAGAGGATGGTCTGAGGATCTCGTGCAAGTACTTTTCAAGTGGGACTACCTCGTCAAAGTAGACGTCGAGGATTGTAAGTGTAAGCACCTGCCGCGGTATGCTTGTCATTTAGCAGAGTGCCAGGTGTTCGCCGTCTCCTGGCTTGAGCAGAACACGAAAACGCAGGGCACAGGCAAGACGGTAACGCTGTCAAGTGATTGAAGGCAGACGCGAACCAAGATGCCACCAGGCACGTGATCGTTCACGTGCCACTGTGAGCGAAGCCGTGGCTCTAGTTTCAGACTGCAAGCGAGAGAGGGAGACCTGGACAGTCGCGTCGGATGCCTCCCTCCCCCCAGAAGGTCAAGACCGTGCTATAAGGGGCCGTACTCGTGCGTAGAGCAGGATATGCAGCGGTTTCGGGCCGGCGAAAGCTCTCGCCAAGGTGCACCGCTACCCCGACCGCCGCCATCCAGGGCCGTGTAGGAACGCTCCCCACTAGGCACTCAGTGGGAGCAGGCGAGCCACTGTAGTGACCAATGTGGCATGCGGGCATGACCTACCGAGCAGTGGGTATCCCTTGCGTGGGCTTTCCGCGGGAGGGGCCGTTGAGCTTCTTTTATCAGCGTGGTGCCAGCAGTGACCACTCGGGGCTCCCTGACTCGCAGAGACCCAGGTGGACCCGACCGAAGCGACGCAATATTCATATTCAATGTTCAGCTCAGGGATGGCGTGTTTATGGACAGGGAACTCTCCGGGTACCACCGAATACACAAAGGTCGTCTTGTCGAGACACGATCTATTCACTGGACGGTCATCGCTGTCTCGTTCCTCGAGAATCAACAACTTCGACAATTGATGTACTAGCACATGACAGGGGGGGCCGTACACATCCGAAGTTAGACGACACCTTTCGCTTTGCTGATGGTGCATTCACTTCAGCTTGGATAAGCCACAATGTCCATTGCGTCATACCTGTTGATCACATTTGAACACATAGCAGGCTCGATGCAAGCACTGGCAATCAGAAATTGTTATACAAAGGAACAGCGGTGCAGATTAAGATGAGCACGAGGAGATAAGAACAAAAAGGGGGCTGAACATACTTGTCAGATTAATGCACCACGCTATCACAGTAAAAGACGCGGAAGAGACAACAAAGATATTTTGGAAAAGCAAGTCGCATACGCGGCCCTTGGAAGATGTATTTCGTGTGCATTGGCAAATGAATATTCAAAATGACCAACTAGAGACAGCCTCCAGCAATAGTAGGTCGGAAAGTAAAAGGTGGACTGTCGAATGGCCGTTGAATGGGGGTTACGATGCAACGAGGTAAAGGTTCCCTACAAGCCAGACAACAAGTCGATAAACAGCGCCTTGGTATGCGCGACCAACTGACAGCATTGAAGCTACGCTGCGCAGGGGGCATCCCCACAGCACATTGCATTCGCGGTTGGCCACGTACACACAGAACTCCCCACGTTCGTAATTGATGAACAAGTGGCACAGATGCGGTCAAGTCCCTGTTTAATTCCGGAACGCTCTCAGAAAATTCGGAAGGGCTTGGAGACATCTTTCGCAGTGCCCTACGTTCGGCTCTCAAACTGATAGCGAACTGGGAAATCCGGGGCCGTGGCAACCCAGGAACAGGATGGACAGGGAAATTCAAGATTCACTTAGTCGAGATTCTGCAGGAATATGGATCTATCATCCTATGAGTAGCCGGTGCGTCAGCGGGGAAATGAGGCGGACCGGTATACCATAATTCCCTGGCCCCAGACTAGCATGGATGAGTTCCAAAGAGATGGATTTACACGTCGGCTCATAGCACCGAACGTTTCCTGGTGTCAATATATGGATCAGGTTCAGTGCGCTTTTTGACTTCGCTTTGCAATGGTTCGACGTCCTCGGGAGGGTGGCAAAATATATGAGCTCGCAGAAAATGACGTCATACTCGGAATAGACGTGACCAAATATCTACAAGTAAAGACCTTCCGGTGTACCCTCATTCTTTCTATATAGCACCTGGAAAAAGAGGTAATGGGACACTAGCACCATAGACTGGGACGAATTACTCACCTTCTCCCTCGCCGTGGTGAAATCGGCTTTGGTCACCCGCATTCGCCGTTCTCTCAGTGCAAGCAAACCTGCCTCGGTGCAGACAGCCTTGATGTCGGCACCTGATAGATCATCCTTTGCCATAACAAACTCCTCCAGGTCGACATCATCACTCAAACTCATTCGTGCTGTATGTAACCTATTCCGGAAAAATAAGAGTAGTGTTGTGTAACCTAGTGAATACAACATACCGGAAAATATGACGCTTTGTCTTTACATCTGGAAGAGGGAATTCGATCTTTCGGTCGATACGACCAGGGCGAATTAGAGCCGGATCAAGTGTTTCAATCCTGTTGGTTGCCATAATAACTTTGACATCACCACGCGTGTCAAACCCGTCAAGCTGGTTGAGCAACTCCAGCATCGTCCGCTGGATTTCGCGCTCTCCTCCCGATGTTGAGTCATACCTAAAAGAATACAGTCAGAGGAGGACAAGTAGCTACGTGAGTTACATACCGCTTTGTACCGATGGCATCGATTTCATCGATGAATACGATACTAGGGGCATGTTCTTCTGCTACTCGGAACAGCTCTCGCACAAGCTTTGGCCCGTCGCCAAGGTATTTCTGAATAAGTTCAGAGCCGACGACTCGCAAGAAGGTGGCGGAAGTCTGATTTGCGACGGCTTTGGCAAGGAGAGTCTTTCCCGTTCCAGGAACACCATAAAGAATGACACCCTTGGGTGGTTTAATGCCCATTTCCTCGTATAGTTCTGGATGGGTAAGTGGAAGCTCAACAGACTCCTACGAAAGATGTGAGCAAGCAATTTACTACAGTATCCCATGC
>JBBPTT010000126.1:0-49742 GCA_038094175.1 Boletellus aff. lepidospora
ACGGAGCTGCGCACCGGTGACAGGTGAAACGGGCGGTGTACAGAACCTAAATGGAAAGGACTAAGTAGTAAAAGGAAATCAGATATACAAAAAGGGAAAACAGATTGAAGTCACGAAAGTCCGACGGGGAGTTACCGCGCTCTCAAGGAGGACGATCCGGAGGGCGAACGGAGTTGGGCCCGGAGTTGGACTTGGCGAAAGTCTGGGATATGACAAAATCAGTCGAACACTTCTGACGTGTATTCTCCCCCTGCATCAGACTTCCATCCTTTTATTATTGCATTATGTTGGGTGGAGGCCATCTTGTAGAAATGCTTTACAGCAGTTAATACTTCAGATTTGGCTTTTATACATATGCTCCATGCAAGGGATGTGTAGTCATCAAAGAAGGTTACCACATATTGAAATTTGTGATATGACACAATGGGGAATGATTTAACGTCAGAGTGGATTAGCTCAAATGGTGCCGAAGATCTGTGCTCATCTGGCAGGAAGGAGCAATTAGGCATCTTTCTTTGCAAGCAGCCAAGACAGTGATGCCCTGGGCTGGGTACCACAATATCTGAGGGTATGCCTTTTATGTGCTTCTTGGTGTGTTGCACGGCATCTGAGGAAGGGTGACCAAGCCATTTGTGGATTATGTTGTAATCTATAGTGGTATGGGAACGCTCTTCTGTCGTGACGATTATAAACATATTGTTTCCGAGGCGCCCTTGGGTGAAAGATGCAAGAGTCTCACTATTGCCATAGGTGACAATGATGGCAGAGTCATCTCCATGAACCTTAGCACCTTGTGCAAGTAGCTGCCCAAGGGATATGAGTCGCACCCCTGAGTTAGAGATGTGTATTGCGTTATGGAGTGTAACCTTTCTGCTTTTAGAGTTATCTTTCCACCAAAAGTTGATCTTTCCACGTCCAGTGGCCATTATTACTCCAGCGGCTGTATGGATTGGTATACGGTCTTTGCCTGCCAGGGCAGTGTAGTTGGAGAAGTCCGATCTCTCAGGCATAAAGTGAGCTGATGCTCCTGAGTCCAAGATCCAGATCAGGTTTGTCAGCTTCTTGTGGTCATGGCATGTGCACTTATGACAGGTCATGGAGGACGAGTGTACACATATATTATCCCTACTATCTATTGGTACATTGTATTCAGTAGGGTCTATATACACCTGTTCTGTGAGGGAGGCGTTAGTAGGGGCCAATGATCCAATCATGGCAATGTACCCAGACATGGTTCCTTCTTCGGCTTCAGAGCCATAAAGGTCCACTATGTCTTCAGCATCCCAATCATGAGATGGGGCTGGCTGGATTTCGCGCTTTTCAGTGCACTTGGATTTCTTCTTCGGCTGAGGAGAATCCTCAAGGTCTGAGAGGGAGAAGGCACAGTTATAGACCGGCATGTCTGTTAGGTCCTCTGTGATCGGTTGATTGAACAAGAGGAGGGAAACAGTCTGCAGGGGTTCAACCTGCGAAGGAAGAGGGGAGATGACTCGGGGTGTCTCACATGTCAGAGGTGGAGAGGTGGCAGCGATAAACGGGGCAATAGTGTGTTCCCGCATGTCCAAGCGTTTGAGGAGTGGTAGGGCGGCGTCGATGTGGTGTATGGTTTCCGTGCTGGGATGTAGATCCAGGTCACGGGCCATGGTGAAGGAGCGCTTGATGCGCATGTCGACAGGGGCTGAATAAGCTCCTTGGAACTTGGTGGCGGGCTGATGGGCGAGAAGGCGGGGGTCCTTGGGAGTTGGAGTGTCCAGCACCTGCACTATTGATGCGAATTGTATCGGCTAGAAGTTGACAGCAGCATTCGCTGCCTTCTGTGACTTTCCAGAGCCACGCTTGTGCTTCTTCTCTTTCTTTTCCGGCTGGGAGTTTCTGGACGCCTACGAGCTGGAGGACGTGACATCCTTCTGTTGTTCCTGGAAGGTCGGAGTGGTGGCAGGCTTGCGCTTTACAGCACTGGTCTTGTTTGCATACTCACCTGATTTCCCCTTGCCTTTACTCATCATGTTCCTCTGCTCCCAAGAGAGGATGGCAGCAGCAGAGATTTCGGCAACCGACAGGTTGACCATCTTGCCCTCCTTGTCCTTCTTCTGCGCAAACATCTGCGTGACTACATCCATGGAAGGGGGGAGCTTGGAGAGGAGAATCATGCCTTGTAGTTTATCGCCGATTTCATAATCGGCCGACTCGAGCTTGGCGAAGTAGTTCTCCAATTTTTGGAGAGCAGGACCGGGATGTCTGCTGTTGGGAATTTGTAGCTCCATCATCCCCTTAAAGTCTGTGAAGACGGTGGGGAGGGAACCAGTGTCATAGGCAGTGTCAAGGGCGGAGAGGAGCAAGGCGATCTTTGACTCCTTTTTGTACTTCAGTTGGAGAGTGGGAGTCATGTAGCAGAGAATGAGGCCAATGAGTTTGTCGTTGGCCTCCATCCACTTGATGTAATAGGAGAGGTTGTCCCCTTCCAGAGGAGTGCTCTCTGTGGAGGCTTTGGGAGACAGGGCGTGGATGACCCAGGTGGCACCAGTGGATTTCATGGCGGCCTGGACGGCTGGGAACCACACAGTCCAGTTGTTCCCGTTGAAGATGGGGATGCGGGCGGCTTGGACGGTAGAAGACATTCTAATGATTAAGTTTGTCAGTAGTCCGTTTTGGCAGCAATTCCCCCTGTTGGCGCACCACAGTATAGCCAGCGAGGTGCACACCATCAGAGTGACATTCCCGTTACTAGTTGCTGCAGTGTGAGCCAGCGAAGCAATGTTCATGGGTCCAGTGTGGTACAAGCTTGCTACTAGTGGGCCCAAGGTCAGTGAAGGCTTTCGCCTGCGACCTGGTCACATAACCTATTGAACATGCCTACTACTCTAGCTACAGAGGAGGCAGGACTCGATACTCACTAGATAGTGCTTGGTTGAGGAGCGAGGTTAGGCAGGTGATGGTAGCAATCAAAGATGCTATTGGAACTCAGACGACTGAGCTTGAATATATATACTACATGATTATGTAAGTATATTATATAAGTGTATTATCTAATAGGGGTTGGAACATAAAAGTTTGACACCTTGGGTATATATACACACTATAGTATATACATGTTGTAGTTGTATCTACGATCTACAGTGAGGAGTCCACATATGTCTACATGCACTAAGTATAAGGCATCAGAATGGAAGTATACATAGCCATGAACATAAGGCATCAAGGAGGTGTGAGTGATCATAAGGAGAATTGTGGTTGGATTGTGAGAGGGGTCATAGCCTTTGTAATCTAATCATAAGAGTGTCAGATAAGATAAGATGAGATAAGATAGAGTGAAATCAAAGTTTCAAAAGATCATCCTGTAACAACAGGCGCTCAGGTAGGGGATTCTATTCTTGCTATCTCAGGGTGGTGTGGTTGTGCTGTGGTTATTGGTTCCAGAGATCTTGCAGATCTTGCAATGTGTTCCTGGCTTTCCATAGAAGATCTGATGATTCTTCTGACCAGTGATTGTGGGGATGACATAATCCCTCTTTTGTGTCAGATGGTAGGTCCTTCCCATGCATCAGGTATTGACTGCGGACTAGATGGTGGAGTGGCAGGTTCATGGATCAGTCCATGTATCCCTCTGTGGCTGCTAAATGTTGACGGCTCCCTTCCTTGGAGGAGAGGTGGTCTGGTAGACATTCCAAACATTATCAGTGGTAGAGGGACTTGCTGGGTACCCTCTCGTTCTGCTGGTTGGCTTCAAGCTTGCCATTGTGGCAATGACTCCTCTTCATCTGTAGATGTCTCTGGGTTAGTTCCTCTGGGTTCCCACATGCCAATTACTAGATTGGCCTAGGTTGGTGGGATAGAACTGCATGTAGGGCGATGGTGGCGACAATGATATCTACCAATCCTAGAATGGTAGTGGTGGCTAGAACAAAGGTGAGGACTAGCAGGTCCAATCTTCTTCCTGAAGATGATTTCATGGTTATTGACTAGGGTCCTTCTGCTAAAAAGCAGGGACAAGAAGAGAGCTAGTTCTTTTGTTACACTTGTGTGGAGTTATCCAGCAAGTCAAGAGATCAAATGATGAGTCTGGGCTCAAACAAAGATACTAGACCAGTGCACACTCTGAGGTGTAGTGTGAAGACACAAGAGGATCTCACTAATTGCAACTAGCAGTCTCATGGAGGCCAGAAAACTACATGTAGATTGCATAGAACTAGCTGGGGAATTATTGTTACGATCTTTTCTCTCACTTCCACTTTATTTCTCATTTGTATCAAGTCGCTTCACTATGCTGGCCTGTATGGGCTATTCACTCCACACTTTACTCATTATCTCTTTGTCTTTGGTCCACTCTGTTCTTCCATTTCGATCCTATCGGATCTTGTCTCCTAGTTACTGTTCCTGTGCCTTGATGGCTGCTCATCCCTTAGTCATTGGTTCCACAACGTTCCATAGGCTTTGATGCTGACACATCCTTGCCTATATATACCTTTACTACACTTGTACTTTCTTCACACTTGTTCTACACAAATACACACACTCTTGTGTCACTCCTCAGTCCTCGAGCACCCCTCGAGTCCCTCGTCTCTTCAAACCCTCAGTTCTCGAGTATTTCTCGAGCCCTTCATCTCGACTTGTTCTCCTAGGTGGATAGGATGCTGCGACCTCTTCGTGAGAGTCCGCCCTTCCACAGGTTGCTTGAACGACACCTAGTGTGCATTCAGCATAACAAAAGAACAAGTGTCCCTCTCGCCCCTCCTCTCTAGGAGCAGGGCCACCCCAACACCACATCTCGCTCTAGACGGAACCTTCGACCTCCCTCGGACTCTGAGCCAGAGGATACACCTCAGCCCACCTCGCCTCCCTGGACCAATCCCTTCGCATCTCTAGGCCCCCAACCCTCAGCATCCCCCAGGAGAATCACAGGGTCATCCTCGACCAACCCAGTCCATCACCAACTTACCCAATCACCAGCACTCTCTCAGTTAAGCCTAGGCCCTCCTTCGCCCAGACCACCCACCCCAGCACTCATAGCCACCTCTCCTGTGCCAGTTCTCACTTTGCCTGCACCCCCAGTCGTCATTCCTCTTGTCCAAGCACCCCCAACACACCCCAGCGCCTCAGCATTACCTCCTGCACCCATGACCACCACTCAGCCTGAGCTCAAGGCCACCCTCCCCCTTGACTTCTCTGGGGAGCCCAGTGAGTCCATCCGATGGATCAAGGCCATGAAGGCCTATTTCCAGATTAACCCCACTCAGTACTCCTCTGACGAAGCAAAAATCATGACCACATTGAATCGAATGAGTAAAGGACGCGGTGTGTCCTTCTCTGAAATGTGGTACGACCGGATGGCTGACAAAAACATCCCCTCCACCGAGAAAACCTTTGACAAACTTGCCGCCAATTTTGAGTCCACCTTCTTCCCCTACAATATCAAAACCACCGCTCGCTTGGAACTCTCCTCCCTTCAACAGAAGTACACTAAGATGGATGATGGGTTCCAGAAGTATATTACCGACTTCCAGAACCTCGCCGCTAAAGCAGGCATCTCAGACGACGCCACCCTCATCCACATGATGACGGGAGGCCTTGATCAACACATCACAACCCTCATCCTCTCCATGTCCACCATCCCTGACACCATCAACAGATGGATTGAGAAAGCCAAGACATTCCATGCTCAGGTCGCATGGATCAATGCCTTGAAAAAGAGCAATCCCCAGACATCCCTCTTCTCCTCTCCTCATACCAACAGCACCCCCTCTTCGGACCCAAATGCCATGGACATTGACACCCTCAGAGTAGGGAAGCTCACTCCAGAGGAACGGGCCTGCTGCTTCCGGGAAGGCCACTGTCTTCGGTGCCAGAAGAAAGGGCATAGCGCAGGAAAGTGCACTACTTTCACGACCCCCTCCAGACCCTCTCGCCCCCGAGAAACTACCGCTGTCACCACCGCTACCACCAGTACTCCACCCGTCGCCCCTACTACTCCCTCCACCCCTCCTTCCACCCTCGAAACCTATATGTCCCAACTCCGCTCCACTGGGAAGGGAGAAGGAGAAATCCTCCAAACGCTCAAACTTTGCTTCAAACCAGGAGAAATGCTGATAGATGGTTTCGAATTGGGTTTTTAAGGAGGGAAGCTGCCTCAACGTCATCCTTCCCTCATGTACTAGTAGGCAAACCAAATGAAAGAACCATTCGTATCCCTGTTTGCCTACAGTCCCAATCTCAAATCATCGACACCATAGCCCTCATAGATAGTGGAGCAACTGGAAATTTCATCGATTCCAGCCTTGTACCCTCCCTTCGATCTGGCATTTGCCAGATGACCCAACCTCTCACGGCCACTAATGTAGATGGGACCCCCAACAGAAAGGGAGTCATCCAGTTCACCATATCAGCCAAAGCATCTTTCCCCTCATATTCTGAAAACATCAAATTCATGGTAACCTCCCTCGGTGAAAAGAAAGTCATCCTGGGAACCTCCTGGCTCACTAAACAAAACCCCAACATCGACTAGATTGTCAAAACCATCACCATCCGCCCCCCGACCCCTCTTTCTCTCGACAAGATCACCCTCTCCACTCAACTTGCTCAACAAGAAGCCCCCAAGGAACAAGAGATCCCAGAATGGTGTAAGGAGTACTTGGATGTCTTCTCTGAGAAGATGTTTAGCATTCTTCCTCCGCACCGCCCTTATGATCACATAATCAAACTAAAACCATCCTTCGTTCCTAAAATAGCCAAGGTATATCTCCTCAACCCTGCGGAGAAAGAAGCTTGTAAGGCCTTCGTTGAAGAAAACCTGAAAACCGGTTGAATCATCCCCTCCAAGTCCCCTCAAGCCTCGCCATTCTTCTTCGTCCCAAAGAAAGATGGCACCCTTCACCCATGCCAAGACTATCGATACCTCAATGAGTTCACCATCCAAAATGCCTACCCTCTTCCCCTCATCTCTGACCTCATCAATGACATGAAGGAGTCCACCATCTTCACTAAACTCGACATTCGATGGGGGTATAACAACATTCGACTTCGGGAAGAAGATCAATGGAAGGCTGCCTTCATCACTCCCCTTGGACTTTTCGAACCCACGGTTATGTTTTTTGGTTTTAACAATGCCCCTCCCACTCTCCAGAGCTTCATGAACCATATCTTCGCTGATATCCTCACCGAAGGTTGGTTGAAGATCTATATGGATGACATTGGCATACACACTAAGGACGATGTCGACCTCCACCACCAATGCACCCTCCGAGTTTTTCAACAGCTTTGAGACCACAACCTCTCACTCAAACTCTCCAAATGCTCGTTCGACACCCCGAAAATGGAATATCTCGGGATGATCATTGGTCAGGGACACGTAGAGATGGACCCAGTCAAACTAACTGCTATAGCTGATTGGACCCCCCCAACTTCGGTCAAGGGAATTCGCAGCTTCCTAGGATTTGCTAATTTCTACAGGAAGTTCATTCCCAACCTCTCCAATATCATCGCCCCCCTCGTCCCCCTCACTAAAAAGGACAAACCCTGGCTCTGGACTCCACTCCAGGATAAGGCCTTTTCCACTCTCAAATCCTCTTTCTCCTCTGCTCCCATTCTCTCACTCCCTGACCCCTCTAGACCATTTTCACTTATGACCGATGCCTCCCTCCTCGCAGCCAGCGCAGTCCTGCTCCAAGCAGATGCAAATGGTGACCTTCATGAAGACAAGCCAAGGTCGTCCGCCCATGAGCTCCCTAGCCTTGTGCATACTTCTCTAAAACATTTAATCCCACTGAACGAAACTACAACATTTACAACAGAGAACTTTTAGCAGTGATTCTTGCCCTACAGGAGTGGCAACACTATCTCCTCAATACCCCTCACTCTGTGACCGTTCTCACCGATCACAAGAATCTCTCCTACCTCAAAGACCCTCGAAAACTCTCTCGTTGACAAGCTTGCTGGTCCCTATTCCTTCAGGACTTCGACATCATCTGGAAAGTCACTCCTGGCACACAGATGGAACCAGCCGATGCTCTCTCATGACGGGATTCCATGGACACCTCCCTCGACAACATAGCTCCCATCCTCCCGGAACCCACCGTCATAGCAGCCTTCGACCTTGCACTAGCCAACAAAATCTCCGCTTCCTCCCCTTCTGATCCCTTGGTCCTCTGAGCAGTTAACGCTCTCAAGGATGGTTCTCCTTTATTCCCTTGCTCCTCCCTCTCTGACTGGTCCCTACATGATGGGAAACTATACTTTAAAGATCGCCTCTACATCCCTCCTGACGCTCGCTCGGATCTCCTCCACTCCCTCCACTCGTCCCCCGCCTCCGGTCATGCTGGACAGTTTCACACCAAGGTTCTGGTTGAACGCGACTATTGGTGGCCTGGTCTTGCCACCTTCATTAAGAACTTTGTCGCCGGTTGCACCCTCTGTCAACAGTCCAAGGTCAACACTCATCCCACCGTCCCTCCACTTAATCCCATCCCCTCCACCTCCACCCTCCCCTTTAAACAAATCTCGGTAGATCTCATCACAGATCTCCCTTTGTCGTCGGGTTTCGATTCTGTCATGGTCGTGGTTGACCATGGTCTTACAAAGGGGGTAATCCTACTCCCTTGTCTTAAAACCATTGATGCCGCTGGTGTTGCTAAATTATTTTTTGACAATGTCTTCAAGCGTTTCGGCCTCCACGACTCCATCATCTCAGACCATGGCCCCCAATTTGCCTCCACCTTCGCTAAAGAACTCACCAGACTCCTCCAGTATGACCTTCATCTCTCGACCGCCTACCACCCCCAAACCGATGGTCAAACTGAGTGAACCAATCAGGAACTAGAAACATACCTTCACATCTTTTGTGCTAATAATCCCCTAGAATGGATAGATTACCTAACAATGGCAAAGTTCCACCATAACTCCGTCTCACACAGCTCAACTCGGAAATCTCCATTTTCCCTCCTCCTTGGTTACGAACCTCAAGCTTACCCTGCCCTGGGTAAAACTTTCCTCCCCACTCTTACTGATCGCCTCTCCTCGCTAGCTAAGGCCAGAGAAGAGGCCCTTGCAGCCCATGACTCTGCTCACTTGGCCATGACTCGACACTCCACTCATTCCTTCTCCCCCTGGAAAGTAGGGGATAAGGTTTGGCTCGAAGCCACTAACCTCCACATCCCATACCCATCTAGGAAACTCGCCTCCAAAAGACACGGACCCTTTGAAATATCTCAGGTCCTATCACTGCTTACATACCGACTCTGCCTTCCACCCACATGGAAAATCCATGATGTTTTCCACACATCACTGCTTTCACCCTTTAAACAGACTGATGCACATGGTCCCTTGTTCTCTAGACCTCCACCCATGCTGATTGCCAATGAAGAAGAGTACAAAGTCGAGGCACTCCTTGCACACCGGGGATCCCCTGGCCACTACAAGTACCTGACCACATGGAAGGGTTACGGCTCATCAGAAAACACCTGGGAACCTGAGAGTAATCTCCGTCACACCCCCCTTCTTCTGTCCAAATATAAAAAAGACCATCACTTATGATAGATCTTAATGTACCTAGTTCTCCGTCCTTTTATTCCCCTCCTCTCCACGCTCCTCTTCATCTCCCTCTTAGCAGCCTTCTTTACTCTCTATTGGTTCTACACTTAACCTTTGCCCATCATGTCCATCCCCACCTCTCCTCGCCCCTCTTCTTCGTCTTCTATTTCGTCTGCCTCAGTCCGTCACGCCACTCTATGAAACATCCCTGTCCAAGCCACCCACCTCCCTCGTCTCTCCGCCCATGCTCTCTATGCCACCATCCTTTCTGAACCTGCTCTCGTCCTCACTCTTGAAGCCCTTCCCCTATACCTCGAGGACGAGATCTCTCAAGAACTCGTATGCCTCTTCCATGATTGCACTCGTGCTCAAACACTTCATTTTCATGCTGCTCCCATTGATCGCCCCACCGGCTATGGTCTCCCCCTTCGACTAGCCATCAACCACATCCCCGAACGTGTCCTCTCCATCCTCCATTTACAGGGTTTTCATGTTTTTGTTTCTCAATTACCTATTGATCTCGTTTACCCCCTGTTTAGTACTATCTTCACTAGTTTACCTGTCTTTGACTGTAATGAATACGTTTCTCAGGTCGTGACAACCCACCGTCTTGTACTTCACTCCCAATGACCCTCTCCTGAAGGTCCCTCCTCCCCCATCCTGCCTGTTTGAATTGAAACCCCAGTCTCTCCATCTCTCGCTCCATCTGCAGGAGAAACCACTCTTGTCGAGTCCCAACCGATCCCGTCGACCCCCTCCTCCTCCTTGGAAGATGTCAATGAAATTCTCCATATGCCACCTGCCACCTATCTCATCGCTCTCCCCAACAGCACTACCATCCTCTCCTCACCCACTCGAGTCCTCCCTTGTCCTTTTCGTCCCACTCCTGCCACTCATACCTCTCGATGTCACAATTGTCGTGAGCTGGGACATTACGTACAGGACTGCGCTTGATACTCCTGCCCCCATTGCCACCAATTCGCTCCGGGGCATCGTGTGAGAGAGTGCCTCTCTACACAATGTGGCGTATGTCGACACTGGGGACACACAGATAGAGTCTGCCCCACACGTATTTGCTCGGGTTGCAATCGATCTGGTCACATTCTCGACGACTGTCCGTTCAAACATCTCACTCTTGCACAGGCTACCTCCATTTTTGGAGGAGGAGTGTCTTCTTCGGATTGAACCAGGAGTTCAATTGTACAGTGGGGGTAATGTTACGATCTTTTCTCTCGCTTCCACTTTATTTCTCATTTGTATCGAGTCGCTTCACTATGCCGGCCCGTATGGGCTATTCACTCCACACTTTACTCATTATCTCTTTGTCTTTGGTCCACTCCGTTCTTCCATTTCGATCCTATCAGATCTTGTCTCCTAGTTACCGTTCCTGTGCCTTGATGGCTGCTTATCCCTTAGTCATTGGTTCCACAACATTCCATAGGCTTTGATGCTGACACATCCTTGCCTATATATACCTTTACTACACTTGTACTTTCTTCACACTTGTTCTACATGAATACACGCACTCTTGTGTCACTCCTCAGTCCTCGAGCACCCCTCGAGTCCCTCGTCTCTTCAAACCCTCAGTTCTCAAGTATTTCTCAAGCCCTTCATCTCGACTTGTTCTCCTAGGTGGATAGGATGCTGCGACCTCTTCATGAGAGTCTGCCCTTCCACAGGTTGCTTGAACGACACCTAGTGTGCGTTCAGCATAACAATTATGGTACAAGGTGGGTCCAACTATATAGTACAGGGATGGGCTGTGTGTATTGCCATGGTGAGTCAGAGTGAGTCATAAGTAACTAAGGTGATTGATGTATCAATGTGCAGCATCAATGATGGGATTCAGGGATCAAAAGATGGTGGCTGTGGGGCTATGCATGGTTACCATCATAGTGAGATGGTGACAATGTAAAGAGGTGACAATGTAAAGGGATAGGGTGGATATTAAGAGAATCATCATAGTGACTGTGGTTTGGCCAATGTCAGGGGAATTCTGAAGGTTGATTGGTAGTCATCGTGGTCGGGTTGAGAACAGAGGGGACTTATCAAGGACACGAAAGAGGAAAAACTATAACACCTAGTGGTGGTAGACTGTTTCTCCAAAAAAGTATGTTTTATACCCACAAAAAAGACCACTTCTGCCCTAGACACAGTGAAGTTATACCTCTCCCATGTATAGACTAATGACGGACTCCCCTGGACTATTGTATCCAACTGTAGACCCCAGTTTGCTTTGCAAGTCATGAAGGACCTCTGCAAGTGGCTCAGGATTACCTTGAAGTTATCCTCCACACATCACTCCTAAACTGATGGCCAGACAGAACATGTCAACCACAACCTCCATCAGTACCTCTGACTCTTTTGCTGTGACCATCAGACAGATTGGCCTGAGTGGCTCCCTATGGCACAGTTTGCATACAATAATCATACCTTGGCTTCCACAAAGAAGTCCCTGTTCAAAGTCACATGGACTTACAAACTGCAAATGGGTGTTGAGCCTGGCAGCTCTAAAGCCCCTGCCACAAATGTATTATCTAATAAAATTGAGAAAACCTTTGATGAGGTTTGGGCTAACCCCTCCCTCACACAAGAAAGAATGCACAGACAGGCTGATAACAAATGGTCAGATGCCCCCCCTTACACCTCCAGAGACCAGGTTCTCCTTGCCACTGATAACCTGCACTTGACATGTGAATTGAAAAAGATGTCTGAAAAGTGGCTAGGCCATTTTAGGATTATTAAGCTTGTGGGACCAAATGTGGCCAAGCTGAAGTTGTTACGATTTTCTCTCTTTCATCATGTCTCTTTCTCATCTGTATCAAATCCCTTCACTGTGCTGGCCCCTATGGTCTCATTTCTTCCTCATATGTACTTATTCTTTTTATCTTTGGTCCTCATTCTTCTATGATCCAGATCCTTTTGGATCTGTCTGCTTAGCTACTGTTCCTGTACCTTGATGGTTGTCTCCTCCTTTGTCATCATTCTCCTTGATTCCATAGGCTTCTCTGCTTATGCATCTGGCCTATATATACCTTTATTCATGTATGTATTCTCTTTACTCTTGCTCTATGCAATATACACATACCTTGTGTCCCTTGAGTCCTCAGATGCTCTTCTGAGTCTTTGCCCTTGTCCTTTGTCTCCCTTGGGAATCCCTTTGCTCTCCTGGGTGTTTGGGATGCTGTTGACCTCTTAGTGAGAGTCCACCCCATTCACAAGTTGCTAAAGCAACACAAGTGTCCACTTAGCATAACAAAAGAGCAAGAGTCTCCTTTGCCCCTCCTACTTAAGAGCAGGGCTACCCCCTCAGTACGTCCAGAAGGACTCACCCTCATTGGCCCATCAGGCCACCCTCTGACTCTGACTCTGACCAAGAGAACCCCCACTCGCACCCAGCATCCTCATCCTCAGAACCCACTCCCTGGGTTAATCCCTTTGCCCACCTTCAGCCCTTAGCCCAAGCCTCCTCCAGGAGGATCCCAGGATCAACCCCATCGATCAACCCAGTGCTCCACCCCCACCCTCGATCCCCAATCCCCAGCTAGCTTAGCCTGGAACCTCATCCCTCTCGAACCCAAACTCCAGTAAACCCCATCACCCTGGCACCCCCTGCACCCCTAGTACCCCCAGTACTTACGCTCCCTGCCCCACCAGTTGCCCCACCAGCGCTTCCACCCACTACCATGGCAACCACTAAGTCCGAGCTCAAGGCAGCTTTGCCAGTAGACTTCAATGGAGAGCCTAGCAAGTCCATTCACTGGATCAAGGCCATGAAGGCCTACTTTCACATCAACCCAACCCTGTACTCCAATGATGAAGCCAAGATCCTCACCTGCCTCAATAAGATGAGCAAGGGACAAGGCATTTCTTTTTCTGAAATGTGATACAACAGAATGGCAGACTCCTCCATCACTTCCACTGAGAAAACCTTTGACAAATTTGTTTCTAATTTTGAGACCACCTTCTTTCCCTTCGACATAAAGACCACTGCTCATCTCGAGCTTGCCAATCTTCATCAGAAATCCACCAAGACCAATGATGGATTCCAGAGATACATCATGGATTTCCAGAACCTTGCCGCCAAAGTAGGGATTACTGACAACACAATGCTCATTTACATGATCACTGAAGGACTAGACAAGGACATCACCACCTTGATCCTTTCCATGTCAACCGTCCCCACCACCATCATCAAATGGGTAGAGAAGGCCAAGACCTTCCATACCCAAGTAGCTCACATCGCTGCTCTCAAGAAAGGGAATCATCGCCCCCAATTCTTTTCATCCCTCTCTCACTCCACCACTTCTGACCCAAATGCCATGGATGTGGATGCCCTCAGGATGTCCAAGCTCACCCCAATTGAACAAGCCAAATGTATAAAAGAAGGTCGATGCTTTCACTGCAGAAAACTGGACCATAATGCCCTTCAATGTCACACCTTCCCCATCTCTAAACCTCACATTCAGGCCATCCAAGCCATCTCCACCTCAACTCAGCCACCTGTAACCACCTCTGCCACTTCCAAGTCCTCTGCTCTCGAGTCCTACATGGCTCAACTGTGCTCCTCTGGAAAGGAGGAGGGTGAAATCCTTCAAACCCTCAAGCTCTGCTTTGAGGAGAACAAGGGAGAAACTGTGGCTACTTTAGACACCCAGGATTTTTGAATAGAGAAGCTTCCTCGACATCTCACTTCCCTCATGTACTTGTAGGACTCTCCAATGAATGAACTTTGCACCTCCCTGTTCACCTACAAGTAAATTCTAAAATCATCAACACCATCACCCTTGTGGACTGTGGGGCAACTGGAAACTTCATTGATGCTAGCTTAGTCCCTTATCTCTGCGCTGGAATCTGACCCCTTCTCCAACCCCTCACTGCCACCAATGTTGATGGAACCCAGAATTGCAAAGGAACCATCAGATACACCATTTCAGCCAAAGCCCTCTGCCCCACACTCTCTGACAATGTCAAGCTCATGGTGACTTCGTTGGGCAAGAACCAAATCATCCTCAGCACCTCCTGGTTGCAAAAATGGAACCCTAGCATTGACTGGGTCTCAAAGACTGTTACCATCTGGCCCATCCCTCCTCACTTCATCAACAAAATGACACTCTCTACCCAGTTGGCCCAACAAGAAGCTCCTAAGGAACAAGAGATTCTAAGCTGGTGCCAAGACTATGCTGATGTCTTTTCAGAAAAGACCTTCAACACTCTTCCCCCTCATTGCTCCTATGATCACATTATTGACTTGAAACCTTCCTTCGTCCCCAAGATCACCAGGGTATACCCTCTTAACCCAGCAGAAAAGGAGGCCTGCAAGGCATTTATAGAAGAAAACCTGTGAACTGGCAGAATCATCCCATCAAAATCACCACAAGCTTCCCCCTTCTTTTTTGTACCAAAAAAGGATGGGACTCTTCACCCATGTCAGGACTATCATTACCTGAATGAGCATACCATTTGCAATGCCTATCCACTACCCCTCATCTCTGACCTCATCGATGATATGAAGGAATCCACTATCTTCATCAAGCTGAATATTTGTTGGGGTTACAACAATGTTCACATCCGGGAGGAAGACCAGTGGAGGGTAGTGTTACAGTTTTCCCTAGTCATCTGGGTTACCTTCGGGCCTAAGCCCCTATTTCTTCTTATCTTATCTTATCTTCGCCCACTTCAGTCTGTTTTCACTCAGATCACCAGATCTCGCCAATCTGGTCACTTGGTTACCTCCATTACGGTCCCTTGATGGGACATGACTCATTCTGACTCACTCCTGATGGTAACTGCTTACTTAACCATTCCACCATGTTCCATAGTGTTCCCTCGCTTACTCAGCACACACTATATATACCTTAGCCTCTGTACTTTGTTCCTTACTCTTGATCTGCACAGTAAACACGTACCTTGTGTCAACCCCTAGTCCTTGTCCACAAGCTATGCTTGCAGTCCCTCAGTCTCATCCTTTGTCCACAAGCTCTGCTCATAGTCTATCGATCCTCAATCCCTTTGTCCTCAAATACTCTTCAAGTTCCTTCGCGTCCTTCATGATCTCCTAGGTAGTCTAGATGCTGAGACCTCTTCATGAGAGTCCACCTAGCTACAGGTTGCTGATATGACACTTGGTGTGCATTCAGCATAACAAAAGATCAAAAGTCTCCCTCATCCCTTCTCTCTAGAAGCAGGACCACCCCAGCCCAACAACCAGCTCACTCTAGCCCACCCCAGCACAATGTCCCACCACCGAGCCACCTCCAACCAACCATCCAAGGAGAAACCCAGAACCCCAACCTCGACCTCTGCCTCATGGCCTGACCCATAGGAAAGACCCACCACTAGGACAGTGCATGGCATCACTCAGTCCCCCAGCCAACCCTCCAGAAGAATTGCTAGCCCCTCCATGGCCAACCCCACCCAAGAACTTATCACTCAGTCCCCTGCCCTCAGTCCACTTGCCATCACTCCAGCCGAAACTCCCTCCCCATCCACCCCAGTATTCATCCCCTCCCTCTTAGGACCTTCTAGAGAAATCCCCACACTCACCACCCCCCCAGAGACTACCCCCTCACCCCCTACACTTCCAGTACCACCCCCAACTGTTCCCACAGTAATTGCAACTCCAGCGACCTCCTCAGTACTTGCCCTTTGCCCACTGATTCCAGTATTCCCTCCCACCGCCCCACCAGCGGCAGTAACCCCAGTAACCACCACCATTCCAACAGTACCTATCAAGGAACTTACAGCTGCTCTCCCCACCAACTTCTCAGGAGAACCCAATGACGCAATCCAATGGATCAAGGCGATGACCGCCTACTTTCATATTAACTCCGCCATTTACCATACTGACTTAGCCAAGGTCATAACCACACTCAACAAAATGAGCAATGGACGTGGCATTTCATTCTCTAACATGTGGTATGATCAAATCTTGAACCCCACTAATCCCCCCTCAGAAACGACCTTCACCAAGCTTGTCAACAGCTTCAAGTCAACTTTCTACCCCTTTGACATCGAAACCACCACCCACCTAGAACTCACCTCTCTGAGACAAAAGCCCACCAAGACCAACGACAGATTCCAACATTACATCGTTGATTTCCAGAACCTAGCCGCCAAAGCCTACATTACTGATGACAACTCCCTCATCCACCTAATCTCCAAGAGACTCGACTCCACCATCACCACCACGATCCTCTCCATGGAGACTATCCCTGACACCATCTATTGCTGGATTGAGAAGGCCAAGACCTTCCATGCCCAAGCCGCTCGCATCAAGGCCCTCCAAAAGGGAAATTTCCACTTCAAAATCCCTGATCCTGTTGACCACCCAGACCCCAATGCCATGGAGATTGATTCCATCTGCATGGGAAAACTCTCTCCCCAGAAAATAACCCATTGCTTCGCTCACCACCTTTACTACCGCTGCAGACAACCTGGACACTTCGCCCAAACCTGCCCAAAGTACAAGACCATCCAAGCGACTCCCACCACACCACCAACCCTTCATGAACCCCAACCTACATCCAGGATCACTGCCATAAATATGGTGAAAGGACACCCCAATGAACAAACCCTTCACCTCCCAATCCAACTCCAATACAACTCCCAGATCATCAACACCACTGCCCTGGTCAATAGTGGAGCCACCAGTAACTTCATTGACTGAAGTCTTGTTCCCTATCTCCACTCCAGCATTTGCCAGATGACTCAACCACTCCATGCTTCCAATGTAGATGGGTCCCCCAACTGCACTGGAATAATCGAGTTCACCATCACCACCTGAGCTTCCTTCCCCTCGTTCACTGACAACATCAGATTCATGGTCACCTCACTTGGGGAAAAGAAGGTAATTCTAGGGACCACATGGCTAAGTAAACAAAACCCCGATATCAACTGGACCACTAAGACAATCACCCTCCGTACACTGTTACACTGGGCGAACACTTGTGTCGCTCAAGCAACCTGTGAATGGGGTGGACTCTCACAAAGAGGTCAACAGCATCCCAAACACCTAGGAGAGCAAAGGGGACTCCAGACAGGGACGAAGGACAGAGGCTAAGACTCAGAGGGATCTGAGGACTCAAGGAGCACAAGGTACGCTTGTATTGCATAGAGCAAGAGTGAGGAAAGTACATGAGGAACGAAAGGTATATATAGGCCAGATGTGTAAGCATGGAAGCCTATGGAATCGAATGGAAGGATGACAAAGGAAAGATGGCCATCAAGGCACAGAGATGGTAACTAAGGAGATAGATCCGAAAGGATCTGAATGGTAGAAGAACAAGGCCCGAAAATAAAGAGGACAAATATGTAAGAGCTAGAGAAGAGGCCATAGGGGCCAGCATAGCGAAGGGACTTGATACAAATAAGGAAGAGGCACGAAGAAAGGGAGAAAATCGTAACATACGCCACCCCACAAGATAGATAAAATCACCCTCTCCACTCAGCTCACCCAACAAGAAGCTCCCAAAGAGCAAACCATCCCCAAATGGTGTAAGGAATACTCTGATGTATTCTCTGAAAAGATGTTCTCTGCCCTCCCTCCTCATTGCGCGTATGATCATGTCATTGATCTGAAACCTAACTTTGTCCCCAAAATAGCCAAAGTCTACCCCCTCAACCCTGCTGAGAAAGTTGCCTGCAAAATGTTTATCGATGAAAACCTTAAGACCGGCCGCATTGTACCCTCCAAGTCTCCTCAAGCCTCCCCATTCTTCTTTGTCCCCAAGAAAGATGGCTCCCTCCACTCCTGCCAGGACTATCGATACTTGAACCTTTTCACTGTTAGAAACGCTTACCCTCTATCCCTCATTAGTGATCTTATTGACAACATGAAGGAATCAACTATTTTCACCAAGCTGGATATTCAATGGGGTTACAATAACATTCAACTCTGCAAGGAAGACCAATGGAAAGCGGCCTTCATAACCCCACTGGGTCTCTTTGAACCCATGGTAATGTTCTTTGGATTTAATAACGCTCCTCCTACTTTTCAGAGCTTCATGAACCACATATTCGCTGACTGTTACAGTTTTCTACCTTTTCCCTTCTTGTCTCTAGTTTCCACCTATATTTGTGCGGAACAAGTACTCATTCCATTCTTACATTGTTCCTAGTACTTAGTTCTCATCTTCACAACCAGAATCCCTTATTATGGTAGCTCCTATTTCCTTCATCATTACTCACTACCTTCACTACTGAGTAGTTACTACACCTTCTACCTTGTCCATAACTTAGTTGCTCACACAACTAGTTACTCATACCTTTAGTTAGTCTAGAGCACTTGTACTTTCTTTACTCTAGACTTAACGCGAATATATACCATGTGTCACTCTTCAGTCCTCAAGTATCCCTCGAGTCCTTCATCCCTGCTTGTTCTCCTAGGTGGATAGGACGCTGCGACCTCTTCGTGAGAGTCTGCCCTTCCACAGGTTGCTTGAACAACACTAGACATACATTCAGTGTAACACTCATCAGTTCCTCCCTTCACCTTAGTCACCCATCTTTCGGCCTTCTATCGGCCTTTTGTTTTACTCCCTTCACTCCCCTCTGCTTACATCCTTTCTGTTCACCCTCATCCCTACCTTCCACCTGAACCACCTCTCATCTCCTTGTCATAATCACTTACACTTCTTACTTTTCCTTCACTTCTCTCTCGTCCTTTTTCTTTCCCTACCTTCTTCTGGACATCCACACCCCCCCAACTGCCTGGAAATGTAACACCCTGTCACCACCCCCTCCTCCTGATGCATCACCATACCCTTCTCGCTCCTTGCTCTCACCCATCACCTTTTCTTCCATTGAGCCTATCCCAGAACCCTCGCTCTTGCAGATGTTGAAACCATAACCCACTCTCCCCGTCTCTTGATGGAACATCCCTGCTCTTAGCATATTCCCCACTGACAATGAGCAATCCATCATTTTGGAGCAAGTCAGTTTTCTTTTGGATTGAACCAGGAGTTCTATCATACAAAGGGGGTAATGTTACAATTTTCCCTAGTCATCTGGGTTACCTTCAGGCCTAAGCCCCTATTTCTTCTTATCTTATCTTATCTTCGCCCACTTCAGTCTGTTTTCACTCAGATCACCAGATCTCACCAATCTGGTCACTTGGTTACCTCCATTACAGTCCCTTGATGGGACATGACTCATTCTGACTCACTCCTGATGGTAACCGCTTACTTAACCATTCCACCATGTTCCATAGTGTTCCTTCGCTTACTCAGCACACACTACATATACCTTAGCCTCTGTACTTTGTTCCTTACTCTTGATCTGTACAGTAACATGCGTACCTTGTGTCAACCCCTAGTCCTTGTCCATGAGCTACGCTCACAGTCCCTCAGTCTCATCCTTCGTCCACAAGCTCTGCTCGTAGTCTATCGATCCTCAATCCCTTTGTCCTCAAATACTCTTCAAGTTCCTTCACATCCTTCGTGATCTCCTAGGTAGTCTAGACGCTGAGACCTCTTCATGAGAGTCCACCTAGCTACAGGTTGCTGATATGACACTCAGTGTGCATTCAGCGTAACAGTGTGTCAATGTGTGTGCAACAAGTCAATGACAAGTGAGGTTGTGGAGTGAAGTGGCACAAGGCAAGTTGTGTGCCACTTCACTAACTCATGCATGGACTCTATTCTGGGTCAGTCACATGCCTTTGACTGACTCAGAATGCCATCCAAGGTGTTATGCACAGCCCAAAGACATCAAGGCCAAGATGGAGAACAGCATCCTGATGGTCACATTCTCAAAGGCCTCTGCAGACCAAGTTCTGAGACATATCACAATTCCATAGAATTGTTTCACATGCATTTTGAGGATCATATATGATTCAAATTGTTTATTGCAACATCGGGAACAGGAGGCAGTCAGTTGCGGCGCATAATGTGCCTATATGTACATGGTCGTTCACACTTGGTCCATACATTCCAAACAAGAGGCCATGATATGATCACAGTTCCTGTACAACCCTCTTCAAAATCCATTCTTGCGCGGCGGAGCCCACGAGCACTAGCGGTATCTTGATCTGGCCAGCATTCCTATTCCCCGTCTGACGCTTCCAATCACGAAACGCAGCAAAGGAGCCTGGTCTCACGATACGGATCGTCGGAAGCCGAATCTGTCCGAGTTGGAGTGCGCGCTGATGCCTGATGTCGGTAGCGACGAGCGCATCAAACAACCTCTGCGGGGCCAGGTACCCATTCGGCCCTGTTGCACAATTGAATGGTCAGTTGCTTCGAAATGGTGGTCCCATCCATCTTGGAACGTCAACTGACCAACAGATCCTGCAATCTCGACGAAGAAGCCCACTGTCGGCGGTAACGTGCGATCGTCCACCATGGTTGTGAATTCCTCCACTCGAATCACGTCCTCCGAGTTGATGGCCCTGGCGGCTTCTAGCAAGCTGAAGTCCCTGATTTGGGTGTGTGGCAGGCTAATCTTCAACCTGTCCTCCCCCAAAAAAGACGGTAGTCATCAGCGACAAATCCGTCCTAGCACGAAGAAAACTGACGATTTCCTGCCTGCGATCGTGAAGATCGGTGTCCTGCTCTCAGGTTTGAACCCGACGATGGATACCAAGTCACCGATTTGATACCGCCACAAGCCGTCTCTGGTCGTCAGGATCGGCTCGTATTCCTTTCCCACCTCCACTTCCCACTGATCGGCACAATTAGCGAATGTTCAAAGGCACCAAGGCGGACCGACAAATACTGACTGCTTGACGAATATTTTCATGACTATCGCCCTGAGAGACATCCAGAAACTCGATCACATCCTCTCCCAGAAGAACAAATTCTTCTGTGTTATTCAAGTCATGCGGAACGCCAATGATGGCTTCTGTTGAAGAATACCTCGGGCAACGAACAGAAATATTCGGGCCCAGAATGGCCCTCACCTAGGTAAAGTGCAATTCAGCGTGGGATAACATAAGCGACCGCGCACATGCAAGCACACACCTTTGGAAGTACGGTGCCAAATTGGCCGCTGCATATCGTCGAGAGTATGGTTGCTTGTGGCCAGACGCGATGGGCCCATCCCTTGACGGCGTGCGGAGAACCAATGTCACGCAATTCGGCTGCACGTTCCGGATCGGCATGAAATTGTGCCTGTGTAGATCTTCAGAAATGGCGCGCAGACGCATCCCGTGCCGACTTGCCTGCAAGTGTTCTCGGACATCATCAATACCTTCCAAATCAGGTAGGATGCCGTCCCTTATACAGGATAGGAGTGTATCCCACTGTTTGTCAATGTAATGAACGAGATCAACGAACAGTGGCGCAAATGGTACGTAGAAACGCCCAATGTCCCTGTGCGTGAGGAAGAAGAGACCATGGATCGTCAGGGCGGATGGCAGATGAACGATGGTGGTCGCAGCCCACGGTACAGCATAGTATGGGACTGAACAGAAAACCTGAGTACATGATCGTCGTATGGTGAAAACCACATACTGGGGAGGGATAACCTGCTTTGGTCGTCGTCAAACTTCCATCCAAAGTATTTGCGGACCGAGGTACCCGTGATTGAGAGTATAGGGATCGTTTGTTCCACTAGACCTGGTGCGCGCTCTATGCATTTCGTGCTCACGCACCCGCAGTACACTACCCCAGCGACCAAAGTGTCGTCGTTTGAGTCCAAGAATAAGAGCCGCGCATAAGCTGATCCTGTTTCGTGACTGTACTTTGGCAAAACCTTCGGGGTCGTCCCAGTTGTAGAGCTAGATGACACGAGATACTCCGGAAGGCCGGGAGCAAGCAGGTTCTCGACGTCATCTCTCCTGATCAGTTCGCTGTCGAACCTGTCCATGAATGGCTTGTAGCAATTGTAGTTCGAGAGCGGGACGTGGGTCAGGAAATCGTATAATAACGCGGCGTCGTCTTCGGTACCATCGTGGGCGGAGACAGCGTCACGAAACCCAGAGAGACTAGGAGCCTGGACTGCGTACTGAGTGTCAATATTAGCCCTGACAATCTTGAGCAATGTGCGATTGGTGCGGTCTGGAAGGCTGGACATGTGTCGAGGCCTTCCCGTGACATTGCCATTGGTAACGCCACCTCGAGGGATAGTATTTGTGGCAACAACCATCACGTCAAACTAGAAAGACGGGATGTCAGTTCGCATGGCTCTGAGTGCGGGACTGAGGAGACCAACCTAGTTACCTTGGAAGGGATGCGAAGAGCTCTACCGCCGAGAAAATGTGCGGGCTGCGCGAGGACAGCTTTTCAGTGATCCGGAACCGAACATAAGGCCGAATCAACCTCCCAGTCCCCCACTCCCCTCTTCCTTTTTACGTAGGAGATACCCCCGCCTGCGCTCCCTCTGATCTTGAGGGTTGGATTTCAGCAAACGAGAACACATAAACACCTTTGCAGACCGCTGCGGTGGTCTTCCCACGCAGCCCAAGATGAGTATGTAGGTCGTGCACACAGACATCGGTGTCGCTGTCTTGCGCTCGGATCCTTGGCGGGGTGGATGTGGATACTGCTGGCTTGGCTAAGAGGCATTAACCGGGCCACGAAAGCGCATGCAATTCCCAGGGTCCGGTGGCCTCTGACATCACCTGCCGAACAGTGCCAAAACTGAGTTCGAAATTTGCCGAACGCCGCGGCGGTGCTGACACACGACACATGCTCACAACACCCACGGTGATTTCTCGAACTACTATGACTACACACCCGCCGGCCCCAGTAGCGATGCATCTTAGGTCGTCACCGCATCATCTTCTAATCTGGATACAGCCCCAGTATGATGTATATACAGGCATTCGTTCGTCGTCATCGCATCTTGACATTCAGAGCTACGGCTACCACATAATATCTACTTACGCCTTGTTATTGTCGTTTTCGTCAACGTTAGCATTGTGAGAAAAAAACACATCTCTGGTCGACTGCAGAAACCTCATGTAATCCCTGCCGGAATTTGACAAAAGAATACCTTGCCTATGGCCCCCTGGGCGTTGTGCAACTCGCGGAAGTGACTGAAGCTTACGTTTGACCGGCCGGCTAGCACCCGGCATCAGCAAGCCGTGCGTCGTTACCTCTTGATGACCCTCGTGGTCACTCGAGAGCTGTGATTGGATGAAGGTGGCTCAAATAGGCAAATAATGGTCCTCGGCAAGTTTGCTTGGCTTTTGACTAGTCTTTGACCGCCTTCTAGTTCGCTGATGACGTCCTCGAGAGCTGGCGAGCCGAGGCTCAGTTTGTGCTTGCGCCCGTGCTTTCCCCATAGAGGCCCGGCGTGCGACGATAATTCCCGCACCGGGGTCTGCAATCTGCCGCCCGATGTAATCCACTTTCTCCACCGCTCTGGAGCGGGCCCTCTTTTCTCCGCAGTAACAGGTAACGTTCAGCCTTCCTGGTTTGAAGCCCGACAGCGTCGTCATCGGCGTCCTCCAGATCTTTCCATGGTCAATCCTCCTGCGCAGGCACCCGAGGAAACCTGCGGGAGCAGCACTTCCTCTTGCTGAGGGTCGGAGTTGGAGGTAGGTTTTCCTGCCTCAAGCGAATCCTTATTTAGCAAAGTCTTATTTGCACCTCGTCGGACCGTGTACAATCAGTCTCGGCGCGTAATGTTACCTACATAGGAAACGATTCAATAACACTTGGTTCATATCCTTCAAACAAGGTTCTACGTAATCAGAAGACGATGCATTTACAGACCCTGCATAACCCTCCCCGGGATCCATTCCTGCGCGGCCGAGTTTACCAATACCAGTGGTATTGTACCCTAATTTGTCCAGCATTCGCTTTGCCCACCTGGCGCCCCCAAGCACGAAACACTGCGAACGTACCCAGCTCCACGATATGGGTCATCTGGGGCCGGACAAACCCAAGTTCTAGTGCTTGGCATCAGTGGCGACAAGAGCATCGAGCATTCTTTGTGTGCGTTCGGGTCTGTCTGACAAGGAAGTTGTCGACTGAGAGCGGTGTCTTTCCCATCCTAATGCATCAGCGCGTCGGCGGGCGCCATCAGCTCGACGGAGAAGCCCGCCGTGGGCGGCAACGGGCGGTCATCCAACACGGTCGTGAATTCTTGCACTTGGATCACGTCCTCTGAGCTGGTGCCCTAGTGGCCTCCAGCAAGCTGAAATCCCTGGTCTACACGTGGAGCAGGGCAGGCTAATCTTAAACCTGTCCCAATGGCCGGTGGCCGCGCGTAAGCCGCATACAGACAACACTGTCCTGAACTAACTGTTGGAGTCCTGAGTCACAGCAGCACGCTACCAGCAAATCGAACGTGACATCCAGTTAGAACTGACTTGATTGGCGTTGCCCCGGAAGCGCATTGTCATCATAAAGTTGAATCAGCTCCACTATGCACGCATTTCTTCTTCTTCTCCTCAATCCGTTGTAATCGACAACGACTGAGGTATGTTATTTGATAAATCACTGTCGCTAGTCGTCAAGATTGGCCCATACGCCTTCCCCACTTCCCACCATTTCGGTACACCCAGTAGACGTTCCTGGAACCCAAGATAGAACACTGACTGCCTGACGAATATTTACATGACTATTACCTTGGCACATTCAAGAACTCGGCGACCTTTTCGCTCAGGAGAATAAATTCTTCCGATTTGCTCACGTCGTGCTCAGGACCAATTGTGGCCTCCGTTGAAGCATACATCGTAAAACAGGTGGGAATATTCAGTCCGAGGATGGACCTTGTCTGGGCGGGACACAAGTCAACGCGAGAAGGCAAGCAGGGGAGCACTACCCCCGGAACCGCGGTGCAAAATTAGCTACTGCATACCGTGAACAGTGCGTTCATATCTGGCCAAACCCGACGGGCCTATCCTTTGGAAGCCCAATGTCACACAACTCTGCTGCGCGCTCCAGATCAGCGCAAAATTGTGCCTAAAATGATCTTCAGATACGACGTCACATGGAGAAACTCCCAGTATGCCTGTAATAATTTCGAACGTGACCAGTACCTTCTAGATCCGGCAGCATACCATCCCTGACGCAGGATACGAGGATGTCCTACTATTCGTCGATGTGACGAACGAGATCCACAAACGGGGTCGCGAACATTATATTGAAATAGTCCACGTCCCGGTGGGCAAGAAAGAAGAGTCCATGTATCGTCAGGAAGGATGACGTAGTCGCGGCTCACGGCCACAGCACAGTACGGCACTAAGATGCAGAAGACATGAGTGCGTGTAATCGGAGATTAAGGGGACAACATGTGCAGGTGAGGGAAAACCGAGCCTGATCGTCATGAATTTCTTATCCGAAATATTTGCGCATTGATACACTAGATGTTGAACAAACAGGGTTTTTTGTGATACTTGACCCAGTGCACGCTCGATCTCCTTCATATCCGTGTATCCACATTACGCTGCCGTGGCAGCTGGACCTCTGCTGCTCGGGTTAGGTGATAGGCAAATCGGATAAATAGTTTCGGACTATGATTATACTTTTGCAGAAGTTTTTGGTGTCGTTCCAGTTGTAGCACTAGGTAAAGTGGGGGACTTTGGGGATCCGGGAGAAAGGTCCTCGACGTCCTCTTTTATGCATGCTTTCATATCAAATTTATCCACGAACGGCTTCAGGCAGTTGCAGTCTGAAAGGGGGACGTGAGTCCGGAAGTCGGAAAATAAAATGGCGTCATACCACCGTGGGTTGAGATAACATCACGGAATCCAGAGAGGCCGGTTGCTTGGGTTGCACATTGAGTGTTGAAATTAGCCCTGATGATTTCGAGCAACGTGCCGTTCGCTCGGTCTGGTAGGCTCTATATCAGCACAGGCACTTCCGCGGTGTTTCCATTTGGTAGCGCCGCCTCGAAGAATGGTACTTGAAGTAACAACCATCAGGTTAAACCAGACAAGATATCTGCAGCGTCACAATCAATCCACATGGCACTGAGCGCAGGATTGGCTCGAAGAGAGCCAACCTTGGAGGGATGCAGGGGGGTGAACGTCCAGGCTACGCATGGCCGCTGGCTTCTCAGCAGACCCGAACTAACCATAGGACCGGGTCCCTTCTGGTAGTCGGGCGACCACACCGACTGTGAGGAACCGTCGCTAGGTACTAACCGATATAATGACGTTTGTTTGGCCCTAATGAAATCTGACCAAGATCGTCCAAACGTGGCAGCGCTCCTTTATCAAGGCTCGTCATGTCGTCGCTCTATCGTTCCGCTATCAGTGCGCGGATAGCCAAACTGCCAGACCTACCACAGTCAGACGGAGATGAAGGCTACGATGAGGCTGATGAAGTCGCAGATTCACTTGCCTCGCTCCCGTCTCCGGGCAAGATGGGGCCACCTTCGTAAGCCCCACGCACGACTGCATCACCCCATTCCGATCCTGAAACTCATCCCACGCAAGTATATCTGCGACTCGTCTAACAAGAATCCCAAATCCAGAGCATGCACCAATTCATGCAGACGCGTATGAGCAGTACTTTGCCCAGGCACTCCAGGTAGAGCTGCCGACGCGTGGGCTCGTCGTTCGTGTGTATCATACCCCTTTGAGAGGTAGTGGCATCATGATCATGCATCACGGCGCCGGATACTCTGCCTTGAGCTTTGCATGCCTAGCCAAGGAATTGAATGAGGCAGCTGGGAAGGACGTGGGCGTATTGGCGTTTGACGCGCGGCGGCATGGTGAGCGTTTTACCCTACCTTTTTTTCAATTTAATTTATGTTCTATTCGCATACTGTCAGGAAAGACTGTTCCAATGGAAGGCCAGTCGGATGAGAATCTGTCAATGGACGTGTTGGTGGACGATTTGGTTGCACTCGTTCAGACGATTTTCAAGGACGTGGAGACCTCTCCCGCACTTATGGTGAACCGCTTTTGGTTTATCCACTGCACCTTTACAGACATGTTTATGCGCCTTGTTCTCCATACAGCTTGTTGGACATAGCATGGGCGGTTCGGTTGTCGTTCGCTCCTGCCCCAAACTTCAGGAACTTGGATACGTGATATCTGGAGTCGCCGTCCTCGATGTAGTAGAAGGTGGGTAGAAATCTACGCGACTCTTCGTTTGTAAACTCATTGATGGCGCTGAAAGGCACTGCAATCGATGCATTACCACACATGCATGCGCTTTTGGACTCCCGTCCAGAAGGTTTTCACAGCGAAGAGGAGGCTATTGAATGGCAGTAAGTCTGTTGGAACGTTTTCATGCCTCCTAATGACCCGTGGTTACATTTGCTCGTCAGCCTAACCACGCGTGCTATCAACAACCCTGCTTCGGCGCGCGTATCCGTACCCTCGGTCCTTATCCCACAAGACTCGACCCTTACGCCTCTTACGCGAGCAAACAAGGGGTACGCTTTTCGATGGCGCACCCCGCTCAGGTCAACGGCACCTTATTGGAACTGTACGCTGCATCCGCCTTTTTATACCCACCACTTGTCGTGTCCCATTGACGCGCTCGCAATCCTTTTGTTTGTATCGGTAGCATGGTTCGAGTCGCTGTCGACGCTCTTTCTGTCTGTCCGCACGGGGCGGCTGTTGATCCTGGCCATCCGGGAACGCCTCGACACGACGCTCGAGATTGGGCACATGCAGGGCAAGTTTCAGCTGAAGGTGATGACCGGAAGGGGCCGGATGCAAGTGGGACATCTCGTGCACGAGGTACGTGTACCCGTCCTCTCTCTCCGCAGCCTAGGTGCACTACTGGTGGGAATGTGTGGGTGATTTCTGACGTGGGTCGGGGTTTATTTGGAAACAGGACGACCCAGCGGAGTTGGCGGACCATCTGCGCGAATTTTGGGAAAGGAATCAGAGGATTGTAATAAAGGGCAAAGTGATCAAGCGGATCGGCGATGCTTAAAGTTTGAAAGTGGGCAGCGTGTCTTTTTGTTTTCAGCCACAAGGACAGATGTAGGACAGAGCACATACTGTCTTGAGCGATAAGTCCATGAACGACATACCCTTTCAAGGTCCGATGGCGTAGTTGGTTATCGCATCTGTCTAACACACAGAAGGTCTCCTGTTCGAACCAGGGTCGGATCATGTCTTTTTCTGTTCCCCGCTCTTTTTGATCGACACTCGCCTTCGATGACAACACTCTCGTTGAATGACCAAACGCACATTACGCTGCATGTACTTGAGGTGACTAGCTTCGTAAATTTGAGTAGGAAAGATGAAGGTGTACATACGACTTCTACACTTCTATGGTACACGACAAAAAAACACTGTCGACCGACGTACGTACCAGTACGGACGAACGAGGCACGTTGATGCTAAAGAAGGCAAGCAAACAAAATGGCGGGGGTGGGTGTCGGGATGAGTAAGGGTATGCACAAATCGTGACAAAAAGAGGATACCATCACAAGTCCAGACTCAAAACGCCGTCGTCGAATCGACTTCAATGGTCGGAACGATCGAAGCGATGAACTTGAGGAAGACGACGAGGTAGAAATCGACGCGCATGCCTTCGACCTCGTCGTCCTCCGCCCCTGTTACGCCCGCTCCTGCCGCGCCCGTCCCTGCTGCGCCGGCGCCGGCGTGCTTGTCGTCCTTGCTCGACTTGCGTCCGAACCCCCACCTCTTCTTTCCTTCCCCCTTTCCGCTCTCCTTCTTGCGCGCCGCGAGCTGTTCCTCGACGACGCCCACGTTCATCCGCTCGATCACCTTCTTCATCACGCTCGCGTGTTTGCAGGGGTGGACAGATGCAGCCTGGAGCGTCGCTGAGTGTGGGAACGCCTCGATGGTGACCGTCTTGAGCGCGTGGTCAGCCGAGACGTCCTGGAAAATCTGAGACGGCGTGAGAGGGGTGCGATTCTATGATTGCTCGTTACGCGTCGGCCTGCTACGGACAAGCCGGAAAACACACCTCGTCGTAGCCGATCAACCAGATCCGGGGGGTCTGGTAGTACTTGTCGTACGTGATCATGACGTCGTACGTTCGCACTTGCAGCAGATTGCCTTTTGCGACCTCGATCTGGCTGTTTGAAGGAGACGTCAGGAAACGGGTTGTGCGTGAATGGCGAGGGTGTCGTCGCGACAAAGAAAGTAAGCACTCGCCTTGCGTCGATGACGCCGCCGCCTGCGCCCGATGCGACCGCCTTGGGCGCTGCAGTCGCCTCATCCACGCCCTCTTCCAAATCCTCCTCTTCCATATCCGGGATGTCGTCTAGATTGGGCGTCTCGCTCACCGTTGCACCCGTCGTCGAGCTGATGGACACGTTCCCGATCGCGTTCGCCAGCTCGTGCTCTCCGTCCGCGTCCAGATCTGGGATGTCGTCGATCTCGCCAGGGTTCGCGGCTGAGTCGACGGTTGCTTTCCGGCCGGCATGCGTCTCGACCCACTCGTCCGCCGCGCCGGATGCGTCACCAAAGTTGAGCAGACGCTCGGCGTCCTCGTCGGCGTCGGTGTAGGCAAGCGAGGTTGCCCTGCGGAGACACGGCACGCCGTGGGTGACAAGGTATTGTTTGTCGGCAGGGAGGTAATCGCGAGCTTTGGACGCTTCGCCGCGTTCCCTGGTCATGCATTCAGTTCCGTGTGAGGGAGTGTCCTGCAAGCGGATCAGGGGAGGCAGGGCAAGGAGCTCACCATTTCCAGACGGGGAACTTGTACGAAAGGAAATCGCCCGCGGCGACGAACTCCTCTGTGGTTTCAACATGAGACGCACGACGCTGCAGATGGCGTGCACGAAACGCACCGGGTGTTATCCGCCCATGCTCCTTGAACTTACTTTCCTTGAGTACCTGGACAACAATGTGGTCAGTGGCACGCGCAGATGTGCAGATACGAAACAACACACAGGGCTCAGATAGTCGCGCACGGCCCAATATTGTTGCTAAAGAGGCGATGAGTGTAGGTCGGCCAAGGTGGAGGTGAACACAAGCCTGAATTGCGTGCATTTCACGGGAGGGGGAGGACGGATCGAGTGCAAAGAAAAGACGACGGGCTCAAAAACCGTTGCCACAATCAGACCCTACACCAATCGATCTCTCCTAATCGGGAAACCACGTGGCACCCGCAATAACCAGCAGCAGCGCCGTTGTGTCCAAGCTCTCAGGCTCACCCCAGCACCTGCACCGTCGAGACGTGTGCCTACTGGCCACTCGGAGGGTCCGTGTCCACTGCTCAAGGGAAAGGGAGAACAGCACAAGGTGAGGCGTTGTCTGGAGCTCGCGTTCGCCCCTCTAGAACCGAGCTTGCTGTCGCCAAGCTCGCCCGGGCATCAGAAAAGAGCTGTCCTGATCCGGCGTACCTGCGGCCTTTTGCCCCTAGGGTGTCCGAAATGTGTAGCTCTGTGCCAACGACACACACATGCAATTCCACTGCACCCTCTGTTTCGTTCCTTTTGCTGAGTGCTCGCACTCCCGAACTCGAGCCACTCGACCCTCGCCTCGGCCCGAAAATCTGTACACACCAGCTGCTGTATACGGTATGCTATAGAGGTCTTTCTTTCGGACCTGCGAATAAGTATGGGTTGAATGACAAGCATTCCGTCCTCTCGGCTGGGTCAGTGCGCGACAAAACCCCATCCCTACAAAATACCTAGGTATATAGGTCTTAGCACCAGGCCTGATACCACTTATTCCTTAGCGCGTTTTTGCTTCTTTTTCTCCTTCCCGCTTTCTGGTACTTGCACACCATCGTCATCATTGGCAACATCTTTTTCTTCCTTCTTGCGCTTTTTTTCGCTCAAGGGCTTCGGCAAAGCCACAGAATTGCTTGCTTCGACGGCTGCAGGTGCAGCGCCTAAGCTATTCGCATCTTTCTTGGAACTCCTTTTCGCCTTTTTGCTGTCACCGCCCGTGACCTCGGCATCCTTGTCCTTTACACCCTCCCTCTCCCTCTTCCGCTTCTTCGACTTCTTAACTGAGCCCTCATCCTGCAATGGTGTTGCAACGGGCGGTGACGCAGCAGGTTCCTTCGCCTCCTCGTCAGATCGACGTTTTCTCTTTTTCTCGTCCTCTCTCGGTTTGTTGTTGTCTTGCGTCTCCGAGTCCACCCTTGGCATGTCTGCGTCAGGGGCCTTGTCCTTCGACTTTTTCTTCTTCTTATCCTTCGTGGCGGCAGACGTGGCCTCTTGCCCTGCCTCGGTTCTTGATTCACCGCCAGCAAGCACCTCTTCCCTTTCCTTCTTCTTTCTCTCCCTCTTCTTTACATCCTTGCCCTCGGTCTGCCTATCCACGTTTGTCCCCGAGTCATCCGCAGGGGGAGGGTCGCCCTTGGATTTTTTCTTTTTCTTCTTCTCCTCCAAGCCATCACCCTTTGTCTGTTTGTCGACGACTGGCGACGGTTCCACAGCATCGGTTTGTTCGCCCTCTGTCGCCCTTCCTTTCCTCTTCGTCATGTGATTGCACGCCGCCTGTTCGTCGCCAACTGGCGGTTGTTCCACAGCAACGGTCTGTTTGCCCTCTGCCGCTCTTCCTTTCCTCTGCTCCGAACCATCACCCTTCGCCTGCTCGTCGACGACTCCTTTCAACGATTCCACCGCAAGGTTAGGCTCCCCCTCTGCTTGCTTTGCTTTCTTTTTCCTCTTCTCCCTTGCGTGGTCGCCTTCCATCTGTTCTCCGCTGACTGCTTTCAATAATGGTTCTGTCGCGGAAGTGGGCTCGCCATCCACTTCCTTCCTTTTCTTCTTCTTCTTCTCGATGACACCCACAGGCTGTTCAGCAGCCAGCGTAGTTGGGGAGGCAGACTCTATCACGCCCGACTCGTCTGCCTATCGACGACCATGTGTTCTCAGTATAACCACGAGCTCGTATATATACATGCGATTCACCTTGACCCCTCCGTTCGAGTCTTTCGATTTCGATTTGGGCTTTTTCTCCTTGTGCTTTTTCTCCTTTTTGGGTTTTTCGGAGGGCGAGCCGGGCCCATTTTCTTCGTTTTTCGTAGAGGGCAAAAGTGGCCTATCGACCGGCGCAGGCGCAGACGCATCGGCCGTCGCGTTTTTGGCCTTGGATTTAAAGGGGGTGTCGTCGGTAGGGACGGTCACGGGAGACATGCGTTGGGGAGTACCGAGCGGGGTGTCGTTGGTGCCCGTCGCTTGGTTACGCGGTCGTCCTCCACCCCGATGCCCACTACGACCTCCCCGTGCGCGGACGTCGCCACTGCCATCCGCGTTACTGCTACCGTTTCCCCCGCCCTAGTCGAACGTCAGATATGGAACGAAAAAGCAAGGCAGAGATGACGAGCTCAAAAGGTTATCGAGTCCCCGAACACGCACGTTTTTCGGCCCTCTATACAGGCCCTTTTGGTACTTTTCCGCCTCGGAGATGCACGACGTGTGCGACTTGTACTCGGCGGGCGTGTGAAACGTGGTGGAACAATCGATGCAGTCGAACCCGGCGTGACATCGACCGTGGTGCTGGTCGAGCTTGGGTTTTTTGACGACGTCGCTGCAGGCTGTTGCCCATTGTGGCAAGTCGAAACGCGCGATGGCAAGTGAACACGGCAGAAATGTGAGACAAGAGATATAAGGGGGGGAGACAGATACTGACCGTGACATCTGGAAGGTGTGTGATCGACGAACGTCTGGGGTCATAGATATGGCGAGAGGAGATCACGTACTGAAACGAAACCATTTGGACACGAGCCCTTAGATTGCGTATGTACAACAAAGATTAGGCTTGCTGTGTCCGGTGCGTCGGCCCAAGCAAGACTGTCCGTTCGGTCGACCAGGGAGAGCAAGCGGGGCACCGGGCCCTTTGATGATGATAATGAGTGTACGAAAGACGCGCGACGAGTACTGTTGAATCAACGTTTCAAGTCACGTGAGTACCGGTGTCCCTCCCTTCCTTTTTCACGTCCACTTTCCAACTTTCCGTCTACTGGGCACACATTGTCTGGAGCTGCACCATTCCACTTGTAGAGATTGAAGGCAGGCGCAGGGTCGGTGGAAATGGGCAGTGCCTAGGCCAAGGCGTTTCAACATCCGATAGCATGCGGATCTTGGCCGAGGAGACTCTGATTGCTTGGACCAGACGGACACTGACCATATAGACGCTCGATCAACTCTTGCCTGAAAGGTAGGGCTGCCCCCGCCTGGATCACTCACAGAGCATTCCAGTGCCATGCCTCGGACGTGCGCGGTTTTAGCGAGTGCGACTGCCGCACTCGGTATGCCATCCTGTATTTTGATCACCGTTTCATGTCAGCTGACACCCCTTTCCTCTTCCTCGTAAACTCATCAATAGTCCATTGCCGCCCGTCATCGCTGTAGCCGCGACCCATCACCATCACCGGCCATTTCAGCGTCTTGCGACATCATCGGGAGAAGTTTCATTCTGGCGCCGGTCCATCGTTTTTTCCGCGTAGCTCGTGTGGTCGCAGCAGGGCCACCAAATCCCGTGCGTTTCATCCACCAGAAACCGAGGCTCGGTAAGGCGCAGCTCAGGTCTTGCCGATCGGTGCTGGCGGCGGCGATGCGTGCGGAGCGCTCAGCGCCTGAATCTCTATCATGTAGCGTCGTGGGGTCCGATCCGTCCCGGCGGTCCTGGTTAGCGAGTACAGCCTATGGCCTGAGTGCGGCTGCGCCGTAGTCGTTCTTGTCGTTTTGCTCCGTCTGTCCCGTGCTTCCCTCGCCCAACCGTTTTTATTTGACAGAGCTGATTTGCAACGCGGGAATGGTCCGATATACCCTCGGACCCATCTGCCAGGCAACCGCGTTTTCAAAGGCAAACGCTGTGCGATACGGAACAACCAGCATGTGTATTGTTTTGTAAGTATGGGTAACGTTGCATGAAGCCATTCGATGAGTGGGAGTATTACTACAAAAGAATACCAACTGAGTGAGTGAGTCCCCACGAGAAATTGTCTAGCCCTACACCATCAACCTCGACCCACCCTCCTTTCCCTCATGGCTTCCCAAACTTGATCACCCACGTCTCCTTGCACGCCTGCATGCCAGGCAGCAATCGCTTGTTCTCAAACTCCTCGTCCCTCTCGAGCCCCTTGAACGCCGTGTGGTCGCCCAACCAGTCGATCCTCTTCAGGCGCAAGTCTTTTTCCTTGCCCTTGCCGTGCCTCTCCTTGGCAGCCTTTTCGATCGTCTCCCGCTTCGATTTGTCGTGCGCGACGACGATGCCCCACTCCGAGTCCGCGATCGGCTCCTGGAGCATCGCGTGGAGGGCTTCAAAGACCGCGGCACACGTGACCACAGACCCTGCAGGCGCGCGAATGTCGACCGACCAGGGGAACGCCTTGGAGACGATGCGCACGTCCTGCGTCGGGTGTGCAAACGCGTACTGGTGCACGACCTGCTGGTATGTCGAGAGGAGGATGCCGTCCCGGGGGGGCTTGCGGAGGTCGTAGCGGACGTGGGTCGTGTCTGCGGCCAGGGTGGGGTTGAGGTGAGGGTGTTTCGATTTGGTGTGGTCGACTGCGAGGGGGGAGCGGTCGCGATAGGGAGAAAAGGGATAGGAGAGAGACGTACGGAAATTCTGCCATCCGGCCGGCTTTTGATAGTACGGATCGGCGGCGTATTGCGGTGGGAGATAGACGTGTGGGTTGTA
Source organism: Boletellus aff. lepidospora (assembly GCA_038094175.1). Lineage (NCBI taxonomy): Eukaryota > Fungi > Basidiomycota > Agaricomycetes > Boletales > Boletaceae > Boletellus > Boletellus aff. lepidospora. The sequence goes on from JBBPTT010000126.1 coordinate 34,955, forward strand.
CGGCGTCTGGTACCATGGATACGGGTTTCCGTAAGGATTCATTGAAGGGGGCAGGCGCTGAGTCAGGGTGTGGGTGGGACGGGAGAGAGAGGATGAACGGATCCTGAGACGATGGAGCCTCTGCGACTGTGCTTTATATAGGGACAGATGGTGTCGGTGGGCGCACAAGGCGAGAACCGAGGGGCGAGAAGCCAAAAGAGTCCGACTCCGCGAACGCACTGGCACGGCGGTGCTTATCGCGGACGATCACCGGGCGACACTCGGGCCTGGACGAGTCGTGCGAGGTGGAGTCCTGTGGAGGGAAAGCTGATCAAAAGACGCGCTGACGCTGGGTGACGCAGATCAGAGTCACGGACTGATAAGGCGCATCATTGTCAGTATGCCGCAGGGCTGTGCGGTGGGAGGGTCACGTGGGATATCCCCCGGGAGAGGCATCCAGATGTGACTCGAGCGAGACAAGGCGTGTCGCTGGGTGCAGTCCCGTATTCGCGAGCGGACGAGGAAACAACAACCACAGGCCCGGGCCAAGTCGTGTTGGCGTCGACCAGGCTCCGACTGGGGAATTCGGCACGGAACGGGGCGCGCCAGCAGCGGGCGAGCATGAATTGGTCGACCGAATCCGTCCGAGTTTGCTTCCTCCGTCCAGTGGAACGCGTCGAGTCCGAAGTAGACAGTCGTCCACACGCGCTACGACAGCGTGTTCGTGGCACGGGCGAGCGCGGTCGCAGACGACGCGGACGTTGGTCGACAGCACGAGTCATTGGGGTGACAAGATGATTACATAACCGTTGTATCACTACGCGTTGGGTTTGTCGCAGATAAGCCACCCGCACGTTCCCTTTTCTCCTGCAACATCCATGTCGCTCGCCTCCGCCTTCCGTATTCCTGCACGCGGGGCTCTCCGTGCTGCGTCGGCCAGGAGAACTGGTGCTCAGCTCAGGACCCTTTCTGCTAGAGGCTTCTCGACCGAGGCTCCTCCCCCGCCAAAGCAGAACTTCGGCCTTTATGCCGGCTTGGGAGCGGTCGCGGCCGGAGGTGTCGTTTACTTCCTCTTGAACTCGTCCGACGCATCCAAATCCTCCGCTGCCAAAGCTACAACCGTACAGGTTGTAAAGTTCGTTCCTACCAAGGCCGACTATGAAAAGGTGGGTTGGGAATCTGTGCGGTAACATGGCCTACTGAACCGAATTTCCGAAGGTGTACAAATGCGTCAGTGAGCTCATCGAGGAGGCCGGTAGTTATGACGGTGAGGACACCTGCACTGCCAACTTGTCATCGCATTTGCTCACACGAGCCTCGACAGATGGCTCGTTTGCTCCAGTCCTGCTTCGTCTCGCATGGCACGCCTCTGGCACGTACGATAGGCACTCCCAGTCCGGAGGAAGGCACGTTCCATTGGTCTTCATTCGTACCCGTCCTTATTGTTGGCCGCCAGCAACTACGCTACCATGCGCTTCGAGCCCGAGTCATTGCACGACGCCAATGCAGGACTTCACGTAGCCCGCGAACTCATGGAGAAACTTAAGAAGGAATTCGACTGGATCTCATACGGTGATTTATGGACCCTTGCCGGCGTGTGCGCCGTCCAGGAGATGGGTGGCCCCAAGATCCCCTGGAGGCCTGGACGTGTCGACGGGTTCGCCCACCATGCCACTCCGGACGGGCGACTTCCGGATGCAACCCAGGGTTCACCCCATCTCCGGGACGTGGGTCTTGGTCCCAAATTTAACTTTCTAGCCGAGTCTCTCACGCGCGTGATCCGAATAGATCTTTTACCGCATGGGATTTAATGACCAGGAAATTGTAGCGCTTTCCGGCGCTCATGCCGTTGGCCGTTGCCACTCCGACAGGTGAGAATACTGTTTGTCATCTGGGCGCTCTCGTGCGCTCACGCGCCTATGTCAGATCCGGGTTCGAGGGGCCCTGGACGTTCTCCCCAGTCACGTTCTCGAACGAGTACTTCAAGCTGTTGTTCAACGAGACGTACATCTCGCTCCTCCTTGTCCCTCAATGAATACTAATGGGGATCTGTAGATGGGTCTGGAAGAAGTGGAGTGGACCCAAACAGCTCGAGGACAAGAAGACCCGAACTTTGATGATGCTGCCGTACGTGTCCGATCATCGGACTCTGTTGACTCACAGGCTGACTAATACATCATCAGAACTGACTACGTTCTCACCCAAGACAAGAGCTTCAAAAAATGGGCAAAGGCGTACGCCGACGATGAGGAGCTGTGGTTCAAGGAGTATGTCGCCCGGTGTTGGATCCTGCGTTGCAGACGACTGACGCACTTTGTGCCATGTAGCTTCTCCGCTGCCTTTGCCAAATTGCTTGAGCTTGGCGTGCCTCCCGAACAGTTCACGTCCTCCGAGCATTGGACGTTTGGCGATCACTGAAACGGGATGTACAATGAGGACTCTACTACCCCGCGTGGTCGCATGGGTAATGCGAAACGTACATCATCGTAATGTGCCGTTACTGGGAAGCTAGACGCGTGTGTGCTAGATTTCTTTATATATACTTATCTTTTGCCCCGTTCGGGGCGCTGAATGTTGGCTCGCTATGACTGATGATCGATTTGTCCTGCCCGCCCTGCGGTGATGCTCAGGTGACCGAAATAGGTGCGCCGGTGCTCTGTCGCTGTGTGTGCACCCTGGCACACTTACGGGGTGTCGATGCCGCTAGCAGAGGATGACCGGGCCTGGCGTGAACGCTCTACTTTTACCCTCTCCAAGTCTCACACGGATCCGTTGCCGTTGTGAGCGCAATCCTGTTTCAAATTGTAATGAAACGAGGCCGTAGTCGAGGATGGCAGGTCGAACGGTCGCGACAATTGCACCCGGGAGGTTGCTCGAGCGAACGACTCGACACAGCCTCTGCCCCTGAAGAGGCTTCTGCCAGATGGGATATTGTCGCCGTCCTCGCTAATGACCAGACGGTTGACGCCGCTGCGGAGCACCGGACCACCGCCAACGTGCACTCTCACAGAAAGGCTGGATAGTTGAAACCGATCATCAGGCGCCACGCGGGCGTGGACAATACAATTCAAAGAAACAAGACAGGGACGCTCAATCAAAAAGGTACTGCATATACATGGCACACAAATATTCAAAAGTTTGTCAAGTTGAATGTAAGGAAATAGCTAGCGATCTTTGGGAGCTTGGGAGGTGACCAGAGAATTTGCTCCAACGCGATACCACGGCCGGGACGCTGCACCGATCAGGCCCACTACGCAGAGCTCTCACCCAAATCGTTCTCGGCTGTCTTAAAGTTGTAGGGTCGATCTTTTTTTTTCGGGTGTCAGCTAAGCATTCGTAGCGTGCCTCGAAATCATACTAACTAAAGTCTTCACCGACAGTGACCTGTCCCGAGGCTTCCCAGTCGGTGTCCCTTCGTGACGCTGCAAAGCCATCCGATCCACGTTTATCGATCCCTTCTCTGATTGTCAGCCTAGTCTTTGTAACATTCCTCAAAATCGTACTCACGAGGGTAACACGGCTCGATGATATCACCTCCGAAGGCACAGTCCCCGATACCGGGCGCATTGCTCCACGGCGACAAATCTTCTCTCGTTGTTAGCCGAGATTGCAGGACATGATTTCGAAAGCATACCCTCGCTAGCCTCCGAGGGAAGGGGCGCCGCTTGAGCCACGTTCGCGATCATGAGCGACATGATCAGCGTGAGATAGAGCCGAGTCGCTTTCAGTTGCATGGTGTACGTGTGCGTGTGGGGGGGAGAGTGATGTGAGTCGCTGCGAACGATGCTTTGTCTGTGTCGTCTGCTTTTCCGATCCACAGTGGTCTGCCCACATTTTATACTCGTCTGGGGTGCGACAGAACCTATTTGGCTCCTCACCTTATGAGAGCGTGCTCAGCCAAAATGTAAAACTTGAGGCCGCATCGCTGACAGCCAGACATGGCACACGGCGGATGAGCTGCTACTTACTCTCCGTTCTCGTCCGATCAACGGCTTGGGTGGGCATGCCTATTGCTCCAACTCTTCTACGAAAATCTCCGAGAAGGAAAAAGAAAGGCAACTTGGATGAAACCCTCGTTGACGGACAGGCTTGTAATTGATGAGTTGTTGATGCCATCGTGCGACAAGGGTGGCCTCTCCTGGTAGCAGTCACGGATAATTTCAATCTGACATGTTTTTTCTGTCATTCTTAATTATTTCTAGTCCGTTTACCGTCGGTGATCAGGGGCACTCCCGGATACAATAAGTGCGTCGAGATTAAGGGTTTGCGTTGTATCTCAGACGGGTGGCGCACAAACATTATCTCTTGCTTCAAGATAGAAACACGTTTCAAGATGCGGGTCCGATAGGCATGTAGCGATTAATGGTTTGCGCTGTATCCAAGACAAGGCGGAACCCCAGAGTCCCAGATGCATGCAAGACGGTGATATGTCTGCCCCACAAACGGAGAGCGAGTTCGAGTTTCTGTCCCTGCACCGCGTGGTGGTGACGAACAGATGGAAAATAAGATGGCGTCAGCGAGGACACTTGAATGCTTGTAGGTAGCCGACTAGAGGTGTCGACAGATATAGCGAGTTCAAAGAGGTTCGCAAGACAAAGCCGCGAAAGGGGTGGGAGTATGTAACCGATAGGCGGTGACAAAGACACGGGCGGACTCGGGGTGAGGAGGGAATTGCGGTGGATTCGACGCAGATACATGGGCGCCGTGATATCTAAATAGTGTCAGAGACAAAGACCATGACGTAGGTACCAAACAGGGCTAGTGGATGGTCATGATCGCGTACAAAGAGAGAGAAGGAGATAAAGAAAATACATGCGCGCGGAATGTCGATGAAAGAGGATGGTGTGTTGAGGTGACGTTGGCGACGCCTTTGATGATGTGGCTGCGTGCGGACGCCGTGCAGTCCTTACATGCCATACAAAACACGTACACGTACACTGGGTCCGACCAGCGTGCATACGACCAATGTTGGGTTTCGAACAGATCTGTTTCTTAATTTGAATCGGCCTGCCAGCCTACTGGAACCATGGGACCTCCACCCCCGGTTAATAGAGAGAGACGACGTACTAGAAGTTCATTTGTTTATGAAAAGCGCACCTACGAGAGGTACTCCGCAAGCACACACCTACATCATGAAATGGTTTCTAGCATGTGACATCCGAAGGAACGATAGTCTGGTCTTTCCATTACCTTGACTTTGACTAGTTTGGCGGTGTCATCAGCCCGCAATGGACGTCTGACACGAGGGTTTGCTGTATGGTGCGTGGTGCGATGTATCGTAGGGTTCGCAGACTGAACACGTGATTGTTATCGTGCCAGAAAACGTCGACGACGCAATCAGGATTGCCCACTCACACACAACGTCACCGTAAATGGGCACAATTTCTTGCGACGAACGTATCAGCAGCTTTGACAGCTTCATCATGGACAAGGCACTGCAACAATCGACAGGATGCGACCCGAATTCTACGAAGAGAAACAGCCCGTCCCAAGCATAAAGCGTAGTGGAAGAGAAAAGTACTCGTCGTCTTGCATCGCGTAGGGAAAGGCAGACAGGATTCATCGCACGCTCCTCGTTCATGACAAAAAAGGAAAGAGATTCCTCAGATCGTACGAGGTTCGACAGGTTTTACCCCTATCACCATTTTGAGCCAACATATTTGTCGTTGTTTGAATCTGCAGACCCACGTCGCGCCGTTCACTGCCGCTCGGCCCCTTGGCGAGTCTCGCCCTGCCCAGACGGTCCTCGGCTTACAGTCGGGACGGCACACTCAGACTATGCCCCTCGCGTAGCCCATTGTACGTGCTCGCTCATATTCTCCTTTTGGCTGTATCAGAGTCTGAGCATGACTCATGACCCAAGATCATTCCTAAATACAGCCTATATATCATACCAATCAATACGGAACTTCCCTGACGTCCGTGTTGTCACCGGTTTGGTATCCTCGTGATGTTGCCTTGAAGTCATTTGCACCATGTTCGGACCTGGCTTCCTTCCCAAGACTGCCAGCTCTAGGGCGTCAAGACTGGAAACGAATGGATGGTAAAGCACGTAGAAACCTCACCGCGTGGGACTGACTCTCTGTGGGTGCCGCTGTCAGTGTAATAACTTTATTCGACAGGGAGGTATTGGCGACTTGCTGCAACGCGTCAAATTGTGGTAGGGAATGCGGAACGGGTCATGGCACGACCACGGCTACGATCACAAAAGATCTCGCTAGTGAGCGGCCTTGTGCACCCCCGAAACGAATTATCGCACGAAAAGGGATGGCTTCAGCCCAACAGTATCATGTTTCAACCTGACACGACCTTTTTTTTTACAGCTAGCAACGTCTACTATCAGAAAGCCTCCGATAGTCGCCCACAGGCCGAGACAGCGCCAAGGACATTCCATGATGCTCAGAAGGGCAGAGCAGGTCATTAATGCCCCTCAAACTCTACTCAGGCTCGGGGTGACAGACGACCTGAGGGACGAGCTTGGTAGACCGAATCGGAGGTTGACCATAGATGCACGAGTTGGTGCGTAAAAAATAGAAGACGCAAGGCGGTCCGAAGCCGTCTTTCCGAGTCCACGAAAGTCAAACAGGACCAAGAGCGCAATTGTGACATTGAAAGAGCTGGTTCGATGTCTTTTTGGAGGCCCTTTCTTTGACCCATTGCCGGAGCCCACCCAGAGGTGAATGGTACACATACTGCTCCCCTCATCTTCTACGATGGCACCCCCTGGATCTTCTCTCTCCCAGCCTATCCTGATGCTCATGTATCTCCCATCCGTACGCAAACCGTCATCACGTGTTGCGCAGATCGTGACACTATCCAAGCATCCCGCAAAAAAAACACACGAAAACGCAAGCACAAGCATCACCGGAGAAGATACCATCTCGCGTGTTGCTTGTAGCGGGAACGCCCCACACCCTTGTCGTATGTGCGCAAGTGCAGGCTCACTCAGCCGATCACCATCCTCTCTCCTCGAATACGATCCTCAGCAAAAACGGACCTTTTAAACACGATGATGTCCCTGGCGGGGAACGTGAGCGTGTGCGTGTGAGGTACAACGTCGTACCACTAAACTGGCGCAATGTTAACACAAAGAGCGGAAGAATAAAAGAACGTGAGAATAGAATAAAGATTAAATAAATGAACGAAAAAAGTCCAACCCAAGACCGACGGGTACCAACGCCTGTTCCGGAGCGTCCTGGGGCGAACGGGGCATGCCTCTCTTCTCATTGTATCGTTGTCAGGGTGGGCACTTCGATCGCGTAGCGAAACCGCCTCAATTCGCGTTCGCGAATCTGGCGGCGCGCGTTAAGCCTGAGAATGAACGGGTGCGAGAGTGAGCGTCTGTGCACGGACAGCTAGAACGAACGCCCGGCACTGGGCGTATTTTCTTACACGGCAAGGAGCGAGTTGGCGTAGCCTAGAGACAACGAGGACGTCAACGACAGGCGACCGATTTAGTTTCCACGATCCAAAAGTCGGGTTGCACGCTGATGGGAGAAAGAGGGAAAGAAAGAGGTCGAGGAAAGACTCACACCGGCTAAGTATGATAGCGGGCGCCCCGATCCAATAGTGTTTCCCTTGCGCGAGGTACTGGAGATGTCCGCGATCAGCGCCCCGGCGCTGGAAAGACAGGTACTCACGACAACGCCGACGGCGATCGATATCAGACTAATGAGGCCGTAAACGAAAACGAATGATGTCATGCATGGGGGACTGAAAACGAAAAAAGGAAGAAAAAAAACATACCAGGTCAGGGCTCCCATGTTAACGAACACGATTACCAGATCGCGGACAAAGTGGGTCCGCCGCAGTTCCGACCGCCATAGATGCATAAAGATAGTGCTCGTGATGATGACATCGCACACGGTGCTCACGGCCGCGGCAAGTGGGATGAGCTGGCAACAGAAGATTGTAAATTGACTTGTGTGTAGTTAGTTACCCGTCAGCCTCTTACCGGGGTTGTATAAAGGAACCTTATTGTCCCGTCTGTTATCCTTGCACACAAAACGATGAGATAAGGTACATAAAAATGTAAACCGTACGGACGTAAGGACGGAGGCCCCTGAGACGAGTCGATGGGTCAGCTGCGGTAGGAATGAGGGGAAGGCACGGAAGCACTGACATGATCCAATCGCTGAAAAAATGTTACGGCAGCTAATGGGTGAAATTAAATCGACCCACCGAATTGTGAGAGCGCAAAAACGAACTTCGCGTCTTAAATACAGAGTTTGCACTAGAAAAACAACGGACAGCTCACCGCAGTCGTGGTTATGCCTTTTTTACGGCCAGTAACTAGGTATGCGTGCCAGAAAGTAATTCCCCTGATCTTTTCAAAAAAAAAAGGAAATTGACTCACTTATCCAGATGCGATGGCAGTAGAAGCTAAGACCAGTATATCAAGCATATCCGATAGATACTCCAGCATTTGTACGAACCATTGTACAGCGAAGGTGACGACGTACTGAAACGATTGTAAATCAGCTTCGAAATCTGTAATCAATGTCAACATCGATTAAACCTCACGTTCATGGAAACAGAGAGCTTGAAATGGAGATTATCAATATGATGCCGTGTGAGATACAAGGCATCGAATACTCACAGGTCCACCCCTAGAAATGCAATAGAGTTGTGATCCAACAGGGTTTCTAGAGAGAGCGCTCACCATGGCAGATACGTAACACACGTCGCGGCATTGCTTCTATGACATGCCACCAGAAAAAACCAGTAGTATTGAGAAGTTCCGATCAGGTGAAGGAAATCCGCAATGCTAAGGGAGTGTGTCACTTCTATATGGAGACACGGCAATCCGAGAGAGACTAACAAGACCACAAGAACCTGTTGTTCCAAGTTTTTTTCAGACATAACTAGCGAGCAGTTTACCGAACAAAGCGCACCAACGACTTGATGAGGGTGGGGTCGTCCGGAAAAGACCGTACATAGTGTATCGTTTGTGCGAGAGAGGCTCCGTACAGTCTGCAACCTGGACATCCAACCTCGAGAGATGAAACAAAAGTGGCCGTACGCACGAATTCGCTATGGCTAGTCCTGCATGATATCAACATTTTTACGCAATTATGCGACTTGAGTGCAGACGAAATCACATACCAATCAGTCCCGGAGCCCATGTGGTTGTCACAAACTCGTTAGACATCGTTGAACCTGCGAAGGCAGCACCTTGGAAGACTTGGAGGCCTGGAGAGAGCAGCAAAGGGACACCGCTCCAACCGTAAAGAACTTTCTTCGCCGGGATATAATGAGCGCTAGTTTCCCATCCTTGGCAGAGTGTGTGATCGCGATAAGTAATAAAACGGGCTCTCCCGCTCTTGGGGTTTGTATGGCATAACTACTCACATTGACGGCATGCAGGCTCGGTTTAGAGCGATTAAGCCATTTTGAATCCCGCCATAAGGTTCGACGCTAGTGGCCTCACTGATCTAAAGTTGGAACTGGGTTTAGCGAGCATCCAATGCACTTTTTAGGTTCCCGGTTTGGCTGACACCGGGTTCCTTACTTACTTGGTCATAGTCACCTAAGTCTCCACCAATCAGCTCTCAAAAAAGTCATTGGGAAGACGAGCGACAACGTTACACCTTTTCAAGTGCGCCCGGCCAGCCAGTCTGGCGTCATCAAGAATAAGTAAGACGAGTATTTGGTTCCGGTTCCGGTTCTACGCCGCGGCCGCGAGGGACAAGTCCGTTCCTTCCGCCGCTGCATGGGAAGCGTACAGTGGCGCGCGGCGCGGAGTCGGCCTGAAAAACTCTCCGCGACATGAACTGTCCCTGGAGGTCCCCGCCTGACAGCCAGAGGCACTGGGCCGCTATCCAACGGGCTTCGGCGCATACCGGCGGAGATACTTCGGTCTGGCAGCACCCTGACCGATCTCGCAAAAATACACAACCACGCTGCTCATGCAAGCCATTTGACTTTCTCCGAACTGCCAGTATCTACGCCACGCCCAGACTCCTGCTGACGTCGCGCGTCATTTTTCTTGCAACGGAAGTTGGCGGTATAATACGCTGGCTGTCGAGGTTACCATCGCTGTTTCTCTCTGGAGGACAAGTGTTGGCGCCGTTGACATCCATTTGTGCGCAGCAAGGACTGGAGGCTTGTGACCGACCTGGCAGTCTTCGCATCGACCATCCTCTTGAAGTTACGTGTCTCTTCACGGCGCATTCGGGGCTTGGCAGAGACATATAGAGTGCCACGACGCTAAAAAGGCTCGACCTAGGGAGGGCTCGTTCGCCCCCGGGCTCGTCCCCGCTGCCTGGCTTTAGGCAGGGTGTTTGAATTGATCTCGTATCCTTTGTCTCATACAATATTTAGACTCACTGCACATCATGTAACTGCATCGAATGGACCACACTTCCCTCCTCATCTTGTTCCCGCTCTCTGCCTGAATCCGCCTCCGGGGTTGGCGCCGCGTCCGCCTGTGTCACTGCACGCTTCTTGCTTACATAAACACCTACTTTCCCCTTAGAGTCTCCCAATCCCTTTCCGGATTTGCTATCTCTCCATCGACACGGTCGGTCGACTACTTACATGTGGGAGCGTTGATCACGATTTGATGGATGATGCGTCTGACCGAGGTACCATAACACCGCTTCCCTCACTTCGTCCAACCACTCCTTCACCACCTCGTCCTCGTACACGTTCCGGTCATAAAAAACATACATGTTCAACCGTTCACGGAAAGTCAACGCACCAAGGTAAAGCTCGCCTGGGCGTGTGTGAAGCCGTGTCGTGGTATTGTTCACCATAATCCTCGGGGTTGTACCCACCACCGCCAAATCGAGGGAAGGGGTAACGTAACCTGCTCTGACCGGACGGGAAATGGGAGAAAGGGACGAGAGTGGGTGGGAAGGAGCCAAGGGGTATTCAGTCGGGAAGGTCAAAGCCAACTAAGGTGACGGATCAAGAACTTGATTCAGAACAAGATAGACGACAATCAATGAGACGGTGGAAGACCCACGTTACCGCGGCTAGACCCCCCGTGGGCGACGACAAAAGGCATGTAGGCGGAGGCCAAAACCTCCTCGTCATCAGGGTTTCCACTGGCCGCCGTGACGTGCTTACTCCACTGCTGGGCACAAAAGTGCGTGTGCTGAGCGAAATCCAGACTAGCCACACGTATGAACTCGAAAAACAAGGGGTGGCCGAAAAACGCCTTTGTTTGCTTCTTGACCAACCCAGCTCGATGCAAGAAGCGGTCAAACGTGAGGAGGTCCGAGAACAGCGGTGTCCTGTCCGACAGATCTTGCCTGTGGTACTGGTGCCGTTCCGTTTCACCAAAGGTCATAAAGGGCAGCTGATAAGACAGTATATTAATAGAAAGCAAGAATTCGCTTCCGCCTCCCCTCTCGAGCCATGACTTGTCTAGATATTGGCGCAGGTTGAATGGGCCAAAACTTTGGTATGGCTGCCTTCTTCTATATTCCCATTCCTCCTTTGAGATCTCGCCCTGTAGGTAACGCCTGTAGAGGACTCTCGTCATAGCTACTTGGGCAAGGGCGAGGTAGGCATTTCCAAACGTGAACCCGAGTACACGACAGTTGGAGATCACGGTATTAGTCTGTGCGTCTGTGAGCAAGGTAGAGATATAACCAGGTCGTGAGGGAGTATACGGCGTTGCACGCGTTTTGCGACATGGAAGGGTATATCCACCCTATTGAATGATTAGAACAACCTTAAGAAAAAAAACCTACACACCTGACTTCTTTTCGTCCTCAGTTGGTATATCACGGCGCAGATCGACTGTTTCCATCGTCGTCTTGCCAAACTAAGTGAGCGCAAATGCAGAGGCTCGAGGTCTGTTGAGGAGGTCACCATCGTCAACCTTTCTTCCAGTGAAATTTGAGCAGGTTCTGAGCCTAGTTCTCCACCCCTCGCAAGCGTGTCTAGAAAACACCGCATGAATGTCGTGGTCGCTGTTTCATCAGATATGCAGTGTGCTGTCAATGTCATTAAGTGGAGGATGTCCGCCCTTCTGGGGTCCGTCTCACGAAAAACATATAGTTGGAGTAGCAGGTCGTCCGAAAGAGGGCGTGGTCCATCCCAGATCGAAGTCATTCGCTGTTGTACCTGGTCCGCACACGTCACCTGCCCAAAGACGATCTCGTTTGGATGCAAGACGGTAAGATCATGTTCTCGGACGACAAAGTGGGGGTTCGGGGTAGATGCCTGGACTGGACCACCGTCAACACCCACTATTTTTTGGGTCAGCCACCTTAGCAGTAGCGTAGTGCGATTAAATACCTGGCAGCACTTGCACGATAGCCCCTGCGAGAGGATGGCGCCTTTTTGTAGACAACCACGCCTTGATGATGTTCTCATCTGAAAAGAGGTGTACATCCCGAAAAGGGTTCAAGAGGCGCAGCTCGACATGTTGTAGGATGTCTTCTGTTCCGTTGAAACGGCCGTCCCAGAAGAAAGCAAGTTCGGTCGCATCAAGGGGACGCTGGAAGGTGTGGCCATGGGTTGGGTGAGTCCCTACAGAGGTCCAGCCAGGCATGAGAAAGATAGAAAGATAATTCTGAAGGCGTTCTATTGGGGATGCTCCTAGTGCCCAAACCCGCTTGCGTTGAACCCTACTGCACAAGTGTGATTGGATATCGGAGAAAGCTCAGAAACTCGTGTCTTCTTGAACTAGTTAGCATCGACAGAGAAATTCAAGCGCTGGTAAATGGAATTGTCCGTGTACCACATTATGTAAGCTGATGATGATGGCAAGTAAAGACGCCCCTGGCACAGCCACCAGATATCACTTTGTCGATTTCCTAACTTGTTATATTCCAAATAAATATCAATAACTCTGCAGAACGGGATTCACCACCGCGCAGGTTCGAGAACAATCAAGTGTTTGCTGGAAAATGTTGGACCTCCCCGGCACCCACATACACACGATGTTCTCCATTGGCCTAGAATCTTGGTATTATAAAAAGGGATGGTCCAGGACCCGGCTTCTCATCACTATCTTTTCTTGCTATTTCCTAAACGACATCCACATCCACCCCAATCGCCTCAGTGTTTGCACCTTCTGCAATGACATCTATTATCTTCTACTACGACCCCGCCTCCGAGTTTGGCCATCTCCTTGAAGACCCTCTCGCCGCTCGGTCCGGCCGCCGCACTTGCGGTTCCTCCACAGTAGCCACGCAGACTACTCCCCGGCGCCGAGACGTTTGTCGTCCAAGGTAATTCTGTTTGCTTTTTTTTCTCTCCTGTGTTTTCTGGGATGAGCAATAACGCCGGATTTCCCCCCAGGTTCACGAATCCAAGGACGCGAACACCGTGACGGCGACAGTCGAGCTTCCCGGCTTGACGCCTGATCGCGTCGTCGTCGAGGTTCACCAGAACTGTCTGACCATCTCTGGTGACGGCTCGCAATTGTCCGCAGGGGCGTCCGACTCTGACGCCGGCGCTCGGCAGGGTCTAGAAGAGAGGCGCGACGTCGTTCGCGAGCATCCCTGCCGCAACAGTAAGTTCTCGCGGACGTTGCAGCTTCCGGTCGGGACCAAGGTGAGTGACTTCTCATCCCCTGGTACTTGTCTCTCGACGTAAGGATCCTTATACCACGTATGACATACAGCCTGAGCACATCAAGGCCAAGATGGAGAACGGCGTGTTGACAGTCACATTCCTAAGGGCTTTGCCCGATCAACTGCCCACACGCATCACTATTCAGTGAATTCGCCTTTGCGCGCATGCAATGGCAGCGCATTTTGCGGGGAAATATGGTTGGCTTGTTTATCGCTATAGTCTCGGTACGTGACGTACGATGTGATCGTTCATTCCTATCAATAAACAATCATCCTGCTAGCAGCTTAATCATTTCTATATATTTGCAGTAAATAATATATATATGAGTTTGTCAAGAGGGTATAACGCAGGACACACCTGATGACAACGCATGCATCATGAGAACGACTCGGCGACGACTCTACCTCGATTTCTTTCCCATCGACCGAGAGTCATCCCAACGTAATCAACCGCCACTGCCTATTCTTCACAAGTGACCACTTCGCCACATCGACCTCCGTCGTCCCTAGTCGATATGCCACTCCGTCCTCCCACTCGACCGCCATGAGGATCAGCCCTGTCGCACCACGCCCTGCGACGACAATAAAGTCTTGTTGTACGATTTCGGAACCACTACCTCCGTCAAAAGTAGCGTTTGAATAAGGTTCCAGATCGAGAGTCAAAGGAAACTCGTAGGTTACCGCTTTCAGCCCTGAACTCCGAATACGGATGACCTTCGCGATCCCATGACTGGTCCAAAAGTACAGTTGACCAATCCGAAGTCGAGATCGTGGTGGGAGAGACAATAGGTTGGGAGATTGACCGCTGCCTCCAGGTTGCAATATGGCGCGAAGATGGTCAGCGGGATAATTTGGTCCGGGGTACGACCCTTCCTCGATCATGACTAGCTGACGATTGTCGTCTTCAATGCCGAACTGGATCAAAGGGCGCACGTATTTCACATCAACGAGACTCCAGAGATGGGTGGAATCCTCTCCCCCTGACCAAGCTCCCCAGCTCCAAGAAGGAATAGGAACCATCTCTTTCGAGCCGTCGCTTCCAAAGATTGGAACTTCAACGCGGTTTCGTGAAGAACGGCCAGTCAGCTCCCACGTCAATGCGTATGAAAAAAACCACGCAGGAAGACCCCAGAAAAACGTGTCGTTTTGAAGTGCTCCTAGAAACTCGGTGACGCCGTTGAATGCGTTTAAGATATCTGTTTCATATGTCATGCGCCGCTGTCGGTAAACGTATAGTAATTCATCATAGAGTTCACAGTACTCCAACAGTGGCA